>OMLP01046508.1:0-39497 GCA_900302685.1 Spondyliosoma cantharus
CACTAGACAAGATGACAGGGCTCAGAGCCAAAATGAGTAAATCCACGATTGACAAAAAAGGCACTGGCGAAGTGGATTCTCGGTGGTACATTCTGGAATGTACTGTACTAAGTGCTGTTTTTTATTTTAAAAACAAATGTGTTTAAGACACAGAAATTTTACAAAAAGTCCTGAAAAAGCTTGAATAAAGCTAACTTGAATTTAAGTTTGTGCCTTGCGAACAATGCAATCATAATATTCTTTATTCATATTGCACTTTATGTTGACACTCAGTGATGAAAATAACACGATTTTGTTGTTTAAGCTCATTTATGTGTCCATTCATTGATTCAGTCATATACCAAAATCCATTTAAATTGAATAATGTTGTTTCTCGTGTCAAATATTGATATGCGATTAATTGAGATTAATTAATTACAAAGCCTCTAATTAATTAGATTAATCTTTTTAATTGAGTCCCACCACTAGTTTAAACATAACAGTAGCGGCTAAAACTTACAACAAAATAATTTCACATATCCCAGAAATGCAAGTGAAGAGCCAGTCGTCTACCCAGAAGTGACCTTTGTTGCTGCCGTGACGCCACGTTGATTCGGTCTATTGGTTGCTAGCTTAAATAAAAGAGATTTATTGCTGCTGGAAGGTGTATGGCCTTTCTTTTTAATGCTAATTCACTCTGCAGTCAATACTCTGTAGCTGTTACTGTTTTGGTGTGTTAAAAGACAACATAAGTGGAACAAATGCAAACCATGATGCTGCCAACTTTAAGGGTCAGGCTTCATTTCCATTAGCAGTTTGTAGTAGGGTTAGAATACAGAAGTCCAGTTTCTTTTTCATGTCTTGTCCATAAGTATCTCCCATAACTATCTCAAACTTTGATACACATCAAGCATTTAACAGTGAAGACCTTTAATATAAGATGCATGTCATTGTTGCACTGAACATGTGTGTTTGCTGTGTCCTGTGTGCTGCAGCAGACAGTGGGACCATGAAGACTGTGGTGACTCTGCTGCTGCTCTGTCTGTGTGATCCTGGACAGAGTGACTGCCAGAAAGACTGCTTGGCCTGCAGCAACATCATGCCCAAACAGCTCAGTTTCAACACCATGGTGGGTGAATAAACACACACACACACACACACACACACACACACACACTGCAGATTACAGAAGTAGAGCTCCCACCCAAAGGGGGAAGGCTTCCACTTTGTCTGCTGGTGGTAAAACAAATTTGTCCCATCTGAGTCACAAAGGTGGCCGACAAAACAAACGGCTCATCCAATTAAAATTTAAAGGCTGTTCTTTGCAGCCTTTTCCAGAGAAAACAGTTTAGCGTGTCACTGTAGTAAAATCACAGGTGTAGATAATATGCATGCAGGCTCACTGTCATGGTTCGCTGAGACACTTGAAAAGAACAGACATTGTTAATGTTATCAGTGACACCTGTGTTTTTCCTGCTATGACAGCTGTAAAAAAGGCCAGTAGCCACTGTTTCTGTCATGTATTTGCGTCTTAAGTGGGAAATCTAACAAATCACGAGTTGAATTACTTAAAAACAAATTATACTGAAATATCAGTTAGCAAATCTTCTGTCCAGACAAAGCTGGACCTCACTCTCACACAGACCAAATCTCTCCATGGGGCTCTTTTAATTAAAAAAAAAACCCACACACCTTCCTGTATTCATCCCATCCTCCCTCTGTCTTCTTCACTGTCTCTGACTCAACAAATTATCCTTTTGGCATTTGAGTTTTAATTTGTTGTGGATAATTGATTCCTGGGGATAGATGTGTGTTACCCCTCTCAGCACTCATGCCTGGTGGTTGTTTCTCCTAATGACATATCTGCTCCTGAGGCATTTTCGCAGGGAACAAAGTAAAAGACATTTAAGTGCTCATGGTTTCAAACATAATACTTTGAATCATTAGCATGGGCATTAAGATAAGACTGCTCAGTTGACCTCGGCAATACACCTGACACGAAACCGACCTCTCCTTTATCTCCATGTCTGATTCTTGGCTGAAAGGCATTTTACTCGTAAATCAATAATGACCAGAGCTTCCATGATTAGTCGGCTTCAAGAAAGAGTTGATGATGAGCTCAAATCAATGTGGTATTTCATGCGTAGCAACAATCTTTAGTCCTATTCTGACAGATTTATTGCCCTGCATAGTAACAACACACACACACACGCGCAAACGGCAATTAAACCGCTGAAGTGGAAGATATGTGATGAACGAGACAGAAATGCCATGAATCTCTTACTGTCATACTGATATTTGTATTTTCTGAGTTAAGAACTTTCTACTCAACAAACCCATTAAATCAAATTAAAGCATTAAAGCAAATTGAAGATGCACTGTTTTATTACAATGGTTAATAAATAATAAATGACAGCAGTCTATGAAGGTATTCCAAGTCCAGGAATGCTATTGCGCAACAATTAATGTTCCTGGTTACACCTTTGCTTTGTCATGTCAATATGTGTGTGCAAAACTCTGTTCCTATGAAAGAGTGTTGTACTTTTAAATCTAGGCTGATTATGAGCTTAAGATGTTTGTTTTAAAGGCTAATTTTTCCTATATTTATATTTAAATCATTAAAAAAATGAAATTAATCAACGAGTGCAAAGGAATAACCGTGTTGACGTTATGTTAAAGACATTTATTCACTGTGCTGCACGCCTGTCCTTTCTCGGAAGACCATTTTTAACCGGCAACAGGCAAGAGTCTGATACCCCATGTAGTTTCAGCTGGAAAATGGATGAACAGAACAAACTCACAAAATGTCAATAAATTAAATACTTTTGCTTTTACCGAGACAAGCTCAATTTGCTTCGTTAACTCATCGTTAAACAATAAATTCACTTCTGGCTGCCAAATCCAATGAGCTGTGCCCCATCGACCACGGTGACTCCTCCGTGATCTGAGGTCCCAGCACGGGCAAATTCAAGAGCCACTGCCTCCACGGCAAACTGAGCCATGAGCTAATTAGCTAACAGCACCTAGCTACAGCCAAGGCTAGCTGCCCTTTGCTGTAGAGCGGCGGAGCTGTAAGGAGCAGCAGTCATTGCTTATGGTCTTTATGAGGTACCTAATAATTTTGGAGCTACCTGTGAATTCTGACTATATTCTACTAATTACATCATTAAACCAATAACAATTATCTTGGTTGGGACAAAGCTCAGGATGCAGCGACAGTGCCCCACCAAAATAGTGTCAGTCGGGTTAGTTGTTTTGTTCATGGACAGACGGGCGCTGGCACTAAAACTGTTAAATTCCCACAAAATAGGGTAACAACTACTAGCTTTCTAAATTTCATACTGTTAGTGACCAGGGTAGAATTAGCGTAACTTAGGTGTTTCAGCATGTAGGTTTCTAGCTTGGAGGTAGTTTATTTTGTTGCTTCTGTTGTTGCTTCTGTTGTTTCGGCTCCGGTCTGGAGCCGTTAGCAACTATCTGCTTTGGGCTAAATGCTAACAACAGCATGCAAACATTCACACAATTAAATTGTTAACATGCTAATGTTTACTAGGTTTAATGTTCACCATCTCAGGGTGTTAGTATGATACATTGATAATTTGTGCTATCCACAAAGTACACCTGAAGCTGGTGGAAATGAGTTTTTCGGGTATTTGATCATAATCCAAAATGTTGGAAATAAATAAATTTGGACCACAAGGTGGCGCTGGATTAAAGTTACAGGATCCACGGAATTTATCCTGAAGGGAACATGAATCTATGAACCACATTTCATGGCAATCCATCCAATATTTGTTAAACCACGCATGCTGATCGTGATTGACCAACTAACCTCCAAACAGACCCAACTTGTCTAGAGTTGAAGGTTCTGTAAGAAAAACTGATACTTTGGGATGGCAGCTGATCCTATTTACAATCCCAGAGCGTCGTTATTTGACAAGTCGGGAATGAGACTCAAAAAATAACTTTTCCGTTAAGTAGGACCTTTAAGCTAAAAACTGACCACATTGAGTTCTGTCTGTTTCATGGTATGAATGGACTGACCATAACTGACCAAAAATAAAGATGATCTGTTGTCTTTATCCTTGTCAGGTGTGTCTCACTGAGTGTGAAGGCAACGTCTCCCCAGCTTTCTACTTGGACTTCTGTCGTAAGGTGCTCTCATCGTCAATCTCCTCCCTTGCTGGTGCCATGCGGAAAAGATCTCAGGAGGAGGCGGAGGCCCTGTTTCCTGAGGAGGAGGAAGAGGAGGAGCCGGTGGAGGGACGTCTGATGCTGCCAAATGCAGTGGAGAGGTTCGATCACATGACCCGGGCACTCGAGGTGGACGAGAGGGATCTGGGTGGCAAGGGCACCCATCTGAACACTGCCTACAATGCCCAGAATGCCCTGTCTCTTGAGGATGAGTATGATGAGGAGGCAGGTCAGGAAGAAGGGGCTGCTGACCTTGCAACAAGAGGACAGGGAGAAGTAGGGCTGAGTGTCTCCAAGAGGTTTGGCGGTTTCGTGAAAGGGAGGCACAACTACAGGAAGCTGATGTCTCCCGGAAGATCTTACCAGAAGAGATACGGAGGCTTCATCGGCATTCGGAAGTCGGCCCGTAAGTGGAACAACCAAAAACGTTTCAGCGAGTTCCTGAAGCAGTATCTGGGGATGAGCGCTCGGGCAACTGAGTTCAACAGCGTGTCAGATGACCTCAACCAACAGAACGAAGTTTAGCGGCGTGTTCCTTTAAGCCACTGACATAAAACAATTTCCTGGTGTGATTTCAATGATATTGTTTTGCATTTCCGTCATGTCAGAATTTTATTTGTGTCACCAGAGTTGACCTTTTGAGATGAAGTAAGGACTCAATAAATCAACATAGATTCAAAAGTAAAGCTAAACCCATAATCTCAGACCGCTAGGAGTCCTTTTGAGACTCTGTAATCCCTGGTATCTTCTAGGCCCACTGAGTTATCAGATCCTTCATTCATTGCCCTCCTGTGGGATGTTCCAGCTAAACAATCATGTTGATTAGCTGCCCAACACCTTATCCTTGAGAGTTTGGAAGAAAAATCTGACTTGGGGAATTCTTTGTATTTCCACAGTGAGTAAAATATAGCATACAATTCAGTGTTTAATGTGATCTGCAAGGTTAGAAAATGCATAATTATTGCTTTTCTTATCCCCTGTGTTATACATTATATTTGACCTATTCATTTCCGTGCTGGGTCATCTGTAAAAACGTACACGGAGGCCTTTGGAACCTCTGATTTCCCGTCCAGAGGACCACTTACTTTCTTCATTATACTACCATCTTGTGGCAAAATGTGTAACTCAATCGATTTAAAAAGACAAAACTGGTGTTTTTTCATGTTTTGGCATTAGGGTTAGGGCAGTAATATGAAGTTTACTGTATGTGATTTGTGGTAAATAAATTAAGCAACACAGCTTAAAGTCATTAATTCATCACTGTGCCAAAACACACCTGAGACAGGGCTACTTACGCAGGTTTAATATAAAGATCTCTCATTTAATCTGGGGCAATGGTGATGTGAAAGGCTACACAACACTCAACATTCATGCGTTACTGATCTCTGACATACTGATGTGATGTACAAGTGAGCATCGCCTCTGACTGGCTGTTGTGTTCACTATTGTAAAAACAATATTTGCAATTTCTTTTCTTCAAAGTGTAACAGTGTTGAAATGTTTTTTGTTGCCTACTATGAGAACTTGTAAATAGCTGAATTTAAACATGTCAATAAAAATAGTTTACTATTTCCTTCGTGGCCTGTCGTGCAGCAACTGATTCTGTGTCTTGAGGTGTTTTTGTTCTTAGTAATGGGAGTGGGTTACATTAATCTCCACTTTTTGTTTGTCACTTTTAGATTTTTTTTTAGATCAGTTGACAGCCATCAGTAAGGTTATGTACTGACCACAGTTCTTTTCTCTGAGGTTATAAAGCAGTTATAACTGCCGGTTATCCATCCAGTGAATCCTCATGGACTTTTTAATTTCAAATAAGCTTCTAAATCAGTAGTCAGCAGTGGCAGATGTTGATAGATATTTAATAACATGGTCTTTATGATCCATTTAGGGATCATGAACTGGACTGATCCAGCAGGTCAGAGGTCAGAGGTCCATTGGAGGGGTCTACCTAATGAATACCTAAAACAACACATTTTTTACAACCTGATGACACCAAAAACTTTGTCTCATCAACAACTTGCAGTTGCATTTACAAATGACCACTGACATATGAATAAAAGCGATTAGTTGTAACTTTTCAAACCTTTATAATGATTTTATGTGAAACATTTTTTAATCCTTTTATGCCTCTGTACTGGCGATACCTGTGGCTTGCCTTCTGTCCATCCAATCTCTCTGAACGCGAGATCTCAAGAACATCCTGGGGGAATTTCTTCAAATTTGGCACAAACATCCACTTGGACTGAAAGATGAACTGATTAGAATTTTGTGCTCAAAGGTCAAAGGTCACTGTGACCTCACAAAACACATTTTTGGTCATTACTTAATTCATATGATAATTATGATATAAAATTTTACATAAATATCTAATAGGATAAAATACAGTTTTTCTCAATTGTTTACACACATTTTCTGGTACTTGGGACACAATGACCACAACATGTAACTCATGCACCAACCCCCTGAACCAATTCTGCTAAACTACAAGCACAATTCCTGCTTTACACTCAAATTTCAGTTCTAAAACACACTTTTTTTTAAAACACTACACACAATTCTCTGCATTTGGCACAATTTTCGAAGAAAATCTCTTGTTTTCACAAGGAACACCCTGTCATTCAAAATTCTAAAGTTAATTGCCCTACTATGCACACTGACCCATCACATGGTCAAACACCTGTCACACAGTATTACAATTAGCAATCAGAGCTTTAGCATGAAAGGGCAACAGGTGAGCTCTTCTGTTTAGGAGCAATGGATGCCAACATTGGAAACAGAGGCAGAGTCAGAGCCAGAGGAGTGAGAGTAAGAGGACGGGGAGGATGAGGACGAGGACGAGGAAGGACCGTAATCTCTGATGAGATCCGAGCCACTTTGGTTGACCATGTGAGCAGCTCAGGTATGTTGTCATTTGAGACAACGTAAGTTTCAACTGGTTCACTGCCCACCCACGCTTCTTAGTTGTTTATCTCCCCCCATATTGTCCATTCCTCAGTCTAATTATGGATTTTTTTTCTGCTTGGAGATGGAAAGTGTATGACCGAAATCCACGAACGCATATACCCCTTCTCCAAGCTATGGAAGACGCATGTGGAGATATAGCAGTTGATGCTTTTCACGGCTGGATTCGCCATGCTAAGTGCTATTTCCCCCGCTGCTTGGCCAGGGAAAATATTGCTTGTGAGGTGGATGAGGTGTGAAAATGAAGAGAGGATGCAGCATAGTGAACTGAATACAGTAAATTCCTCTGTTTTGTATGTAGACCACTGTTTGTGGAACTTTGTGTTGGTTGGGATGTACACTGTGTTTTTTTTTTGTTTTTTTTGGGGGGGAGAATAAAATATATGTTACCGTGTATTTGTGTGTTGTGAGTATATTGATGTAACAATATTCTCAAATATTGTATGTACTGTCTGTAGTAAGTGTAACACTGAACAACAAAAGGCTCAAGTCATTATGATGTGTGTCATTTGAAAACAAAATACCATTTTGAGAAGAAATCACATTGTTTTGAACATAAAGTTTCATTTTGAAGGAGAACTGAGGGGTTTGGCCCATTGTGTGTGTGTTTTTTTGACTTGTGCGTAGAGTTCTGAGAGTATGAGGCATGCTTTCAGAAAATGTGTGTAAACAATCGAGAAAAACTGTAATCAAGTTTTGAAATATTTTATCCGAAGGGTCAAAGGGTCAACGTCATTGTGACATTATAATGTTCTGCAAAAAATGTGGCCATTTTTTAATGCCACAGCTCAGAGGTACTGCAACTTGGTTTTTGCTTGAAGGCATACAAAAGCAAAGTGGTAAGGCTAGTAAAACCTATATTAATAACAAGTGAAAATCTGTTACAAATATGATATCAAGTGGAATAGGCCATGATGTGTCAGGCAACTTGACATCTTAAACAACAAAAAATGTTACTGAAACACTCCGAACAATGTCTGTAGAAAACAGCACAGACATACACAACAGTACCAGCTGGCTTCTGCTGCCCCTTAGTGGTCAGTCCTGTACATGCCTGACTGAAAATACAACAAATATATAGCATGCTATTCCCAACTGATCTATCTCCACATTCCCAACCTAATGTCACTACTGATATTGTTGTTTTGAGGCATACCGATTCTTCTTTGGTAGTATTCTTTGATATATGGTTATTTTTTTTTATTAAGTTCAGTTTGTTAACTTGAAGGAAATACATCTCAGGCAAACTGCAAGAGAATCATTGAAGACCTATCAAAATACAGTTTTTCTGTAACCCTGACCTAACCCTAACCCTTTCTGTCAAAAAGTTCTATTTGCTCTTGTCCCTTAATAAGGACCAAGACTAGTTCAAAACCTTTTTGTAAATATATAAATATAAAAAAGATTAATAAAATATAAAAAAAAGACAAAGAAAAATTGCGTTACATCTGTGTTGTGTGACTCTAAATATCCATAATGTGTAGTATTCCTTTCTTCTTCCTCCTCCCATATTATTATCCTTAACTCCCAGTTTAGATACTTGTCAACAAGTGTTTGAAAACTCACGTCATCATCTACCCATAGTTCTGAGAGTGGTTTGGCGAAAATACCTTTTGGCCTGTTGGGCTCCACTAATTATAAGATGTTTTCCATCGGTAAATTTCTTCTAATAAAATACCAGTAAACTATATATATCAATCCGACTGACATAAACATCAGCAACTAGAAGACAATGCTAACTCCAAGAACCTCTGTAACTGTATAATCACATGAATAGATCAGTCAAATAATTGAGGAGTTCCCCAATTTTCCATAGATACTGTATGTCAAAATATAGAATTTAGTAAACCGGCTTTAAAAGATCAATAAGATAATTGTATAGTGGTACACAGAATACAATGCAAACAGAATCTTTTAAAAAAATAGGCCCACTTAAACCCAAAAAGGTCTACAACTTTAGGAGATAGAGTCATCATGAGTACATAATGTATTAGTTTTAACCTCCTTAAATGTATGACATTAACATATGAACTCAAACCAAGCTAGTCAAGTAATAAGTCTTTCTAATTTAAATAGGTCAGTGAACGTATTCATCTACACGTCTGTGGGATGAGGACCCCACTTTGAAGGTTTGGACCGGAAGTGCCTGTTGTGATTGACGCTAGTTTGACATTGGTACTGACTGCTGTACCCAAACAAGACTTTCTGTCATATCACTCAGTTACTGGTATTCACTTCTGTCCTTTAAATATCACAACGCCTGGACTCAGTTGATTCGGTGAGTTGCGTGCCGCTGTAAACAATGAAAGAACCACGGAGAAAAAGTTTGCGAATGGGGTTTCAAGGCAGAAGTCAGAGAACATTTACAGTAGCTAGCTTACTGATAGCTTAGGCTACGCATGCTAGCTACTTCTACCACCGACGGTACCTTTAACTTGAGAAACTCGAAAGACACGAAATGTCACGAAACCTTTGCGGAACTTTGTCAATTTTACAGTTCTGCTAAAGCTGTTGACCTCAAAGATAAAGTTTCAGGGTGGTTTACAAAGGTACTAACGCATTATAACCTAACGTTAAAGCTAGCTATGTTGCTAAAGCTGCAACGGTAACTGTTACTGCGGCGACGCTTAAGAGCTAACAAGTATGTAACGCCAGGTTAAATATAATATAATTGACAGCCGAAGGACTTTTGTGTGATAACCTTGCTGGCTTACTAGGCCCCGTCTTCGTTGCAAAGTGTTGAATACTATGCATAACGCCAACCTGCGTTACTTTGCAGAAACTTGCTGAATTGCATTCGTAGACTCCATTAAACTAAAGCTGAAGAAAGAACAGCACTGTGTCATCTTGACATCCTATAGACATTAGGTAGGGGGTGTTTGCAGTGTTGACATGTTACCTATCCTATAGTAACCTTGAATCCTTGAATGCATACATGACCAGTTTGTTTGTGTGTTTATGGTTGCAGAAAGCACAGCTATGTGCAGCTGTGTGCGGAGCTCCAGGGCTCTGTCCCCTGCCCTGCTCCCTCGGCTGCTGCTCCCCCAGACGGGCTACAGATTAGCTGGCAGGAGCCTCTGGACCACCCCCCATTGTATGGCTGTCAGTGGAGACTCCCAGCTGCTCCCACTGCCCAGCCAGGCCCGTGTGGTGATATGTGGAGGAGGTGTTGTGGGGACATCAGTCGCCTACCACCTGGCCAAAATGGGCTGGACTGATATAGTGCTGCTGGAGCAGGGCAGGTGAGATTATGTGTTTAAATTCATTTACCAGGAATGATTGACATTTTTTGGATCATCTCAAGCACAGCAGTGTCTGCTCAGTCACCAACCCTGACCTGTGACTTCCCTGTTATTTGAACAAGTAAAGACCGTTTCTACATTTGGAGTCAGAGGAGGCTCAGTAAAAAAAAAAGAAAGAGATGTTGATTACATTTTGCTCTGCTAATGCTCTATTGCTTGCCTGTTATCTTGTTGGCAGACTTGGTGCGGGAACAACCAGACTATGTGCTGGCATTGTCAGTGTGGCCAAGCCTATTTCCATTGAGTGTCAAATGGCAAACTACTCCAATAGCCTTTACCAGCAGCTGGAGGAACAGACTGGGGTCAAAACAGGTAAGCCACTGGAACACATTTTGCTTTCATTCGTATTTCACTTATTCTGATGCTATTCATGAAGACAACTGTTTCGATATGACTACTACTTGTATCCTTACTGCTAATACACCTTCAAAGAAAATTTTCCAGATGCAGATTTATGATCTATTCTATTACCATTTCTAATTTTATCTCCCTAGGGGATATTCAGGCAGTAAAGCAAACAATTGCTTCATGGTCATAGCCTCGTATTTCAGCGCTGTAAATCTTACAGTAATGCAGCTTAATCATTTGCACATGACATGCACTCATTTGATGTGCCTTGCTGAACATTTCCCATATGTTTTGTCTTTTTCCAAATCTAGAATGATAACTCCTATAGAGTTTAGAGTTTTATTATGGCTTTACTCTGTGTTTTAGTTTGAGCAGTTGGCGATCTGCTGAGTCACAAAATATGTGGTTTGCTTATGTGTTTCAGGGTATGTAAAGACGGGATCTTTGTGTCTGGCCCAAAATCAGGATCGCTTCATCTCTCTGAAGCGCCTGGCGTCCCGACTGAAGTAAGACCCCGAAACCTTACTTTAATATTTAGAAAATATACATTGACTCTGACTTGGCCACTGCAGGACGTTCATTTTTGCCTGGCGGTGGCATGATGCTGTAAGGTCATAGCTCAAACATATCAACTAGAAGGCTTACTTTTATTATTTGTCTGTACATTTCATCTCTTATTTATTCAATTGAAATGTTCAGAGTTGTGGAACCAGCTTATACGCAGGCCATTTTGAGTATTAACTCTGGCCTTCATCTTTATCTTTTTCACCAAATCTTTAGGGTGATGGGGATCAGCTGTAACATCATTAAGCCTAAAGAAATAGCCAAACTCCATCCTCTTGTCAACATTCATGACCTGGTGGGGGCACTCCATCTGCCTGCAGACGCTGTGGTGTCTCCACCTGATGTTAACCACGCCCTGGCTGTGGCTGCTGCTGGACATGGTAAGAGACTCAAACTCACAACTTCTGACTGAACATTAATGGACTATAATACCAACATACTTTACAAGTAATATATTAATTCAAACATTTGTCCCTCTGATTCTCCTCCTCTTCACTGGCATCTTCTTCCATCCTCCCCCCTTTTCTCCCTTTTCCTCATCCTACATCTCCTTATTTTCCTCATCCAATCCAGGCGTTCAGATCTTGGAGCGAACCACTGTTCAGCAGGTTTTGGTAGAGAAGGGTCAAGTGCTGGCAGTAGAGACTGACCGTGGCTCCATTGAGTGTGAATATTTTGTCAACTGTGCTGGACAGGTAAACATCAGAGTGCGATTGTGGGATACAAATTGATAAACATAACAGTTCCCAATGCCAGCTTATAGTGGGGAATTGATTACATTTATTTCTTTTTTCTTCATTGATTCAACATAAATCTCACTTATATTATACTAATGCTGCTGTAAAATAGCTAATCTTATCTGGTGGTTGGCACAGTCAGCATACCTTTTGTTCAGCAGCAGATGTGCGACATATTTGTTCTATATGTCTCTGGTCTAGTGGGCGTACGAGCTTGGCCAGGCTAGTGAGATGAAGGTGTCCATTCCTCTTCATGGCTGTGAACACTTCTACCTCCTCACCAAACCTCTCCGGGAGACACTTCAACCCAACATGCCAGGTCTCGCTCTTCAAACACACGGGAAAATTGACTTTTTCTTGCCGCAGGCACAGTTGCTAATGGATTTTAAATTTCAATCACTTTTACTGTTTTATCAGAATCAGAATCAGAATCAGAAATACTTTAATAATCCCAGGGGGAAGTTATTTAATTAGCAGCTAAATATGACCTCTGTAATAGAGAAGAACCTCCATTTGGCATATTGTCTAACAGAGTAACTCTTTACACAGTATATTACCGCAACAAGCAAGTCCCAGCTTGTCCAGTCCTTTCTTCTAAGATAAATTTGACACAGTATTCAGTGACACTCGAGAAAACCGAATTATTTGGTTAGTCCAACTATTTTTTGAGATGCATGTATCCACCTTAGTCTGACTAAAATCGGACCGGATCGGATTTCTCATAGTCGGATTTAAACACCTAGATTATTCAATTGATAGTCGCATTACTCGTGCATGTATATGTTATATCAGATTGGATTCGGATTTTGCGTTCTGCGCAGGCTGGAGATTTTTTCCCCGGGGCCGTGAGCGGGAAGTAGAAGGACGGCGGCGGCGGCGTCTTCCCTCTGAAATAACCGCTAGCAAGAGCGCCATTGTGCATCTAGTTTGTGTAATTATCATGTACACCATATACGTAATGTACAAAGATGTATCTTCGTCTTGCTCTTTGTACGCCATCTTTCTCGAATGCCGAGGCAGAGTTTGTTGTTGCTGGTGATGTAAAGAGGTCAGCCGGAGGTGGCTCTATTACCACGAGTTGAAATGGGTACAGCGGCACCTATCGTACCGGGGTATCACATGCTTTGACCAATAATTTGATTTTCTCACCGGCATGTATCCTCGGACAATTGCAGTTGTCCGATTGAGTAGCATAGTCGAACTATGGCTGTGCATGTAAACGTAGTGAGTGACATACGTGAAGTTTGCTCTGTGATTGAATTCCATTACAGTGCCATTTCACATTTAAACTAATATTGTTAGAGCCTCTCCTCCAATTAATGAGCAGTTTCACCAAAATTACAGTGATGCATGTGTCAATGCTAATATTTTGAATGCATTTCTACCTTAAAAAGAAGACGCATTAGAACGTAACTTCCCTTGATTCTTGTGACTCTGCCGGCTCAAATTTGTTTACATTGCACTTTGAAATGATTTAGCCACTTGGCCCCTTGTATTGATTGATAATAAACCCTAAACGTGGAAAATGAAAATCATTGTTTACCATGACGGATACTTTTTTCTGCTTGTTAATTTCAGTTAACATGAGGTTAAAGGTTGGCTACAAACAAGCCCAGAGGAGGTAATCTAACTGGGCCTGTGTCTTGTCTCTAGTGGTTCTTGATATGGACGGCAGGATATATGCACGGCCATGGCAGGGAGGCCTTCTGTCTGGCGGCTTTGAGAAGAACCCAAAACCAATCTTCACGGAGGGCCGCAACCAGCTGGAGATACAGAACATGCAGGAAGACTGGGACCACTTTGGTAATGGAGGGAGGGGGATAGCTTTAAATGAACGTTGTTAAAGAAAATAACTGTTCCTGGCTGTAGACTGTTGGTTGATAGATGTTATTCTTTATATTATCTTGATAATCAGTGAGATGCAAATGTCACAAAGCTGTATTTTTTTTGGCTGACAATTTGAAAAGTCTGGTGATCTGATAATATGATCGATTCATATTAAATGTCAGGTTTTGGCCTCTGCCCCTCTGAATGAAATGTCAGGCCTCTGCATACACTCACCATTTTAAATTTGTATTCAGCAGTTGAACGGAGACGGAAGGAGTAGTTGTAGACGGGGCAGACACATCAGTTGATCCAGTCAGTAGTCAGTAATGTAGCACAGACACAGGGTGTGTTTTGTTTTGCATGATGATGGTAGATAGTCTCAATTTTACTTAACTGATGTGAGTGAAGTCATTTACTGAAACATTTGCAGTTTATGCCAAAGAGCATTACAGTTTTTTACTATATTGCCAGCCCTCATGATGCCTTGCCTTATTGGCACGACCTCTAGTCTTTCCTGTCACTTAACCTGAGCTGGCGTTTTCCATGGTAACAAGACGCTAAACAGATGTGAACAGTTATTCATCTATGATGATATATTCAGATTTTTGAATGAAGTTTAGGCCTGCAGCCCAGCATGCTTGTTTACAAAATCCAATATGATTTCATGTTCAGTGACCCCAGATTTCTTACCACTACATTTCAGATTTTCTGCAAGGCTAATGTCCTGGTGTTAAATTGATATTTTTACTAAAGTAACCTTCAATAATGGAAGGAATAAAAGGTCAGGTCAGGTATTTTGTGAGACCTATTTGTTTTAGTTTTTTTGTACAGGTAGGTTTTGAAATGTTTTTCATGCTATTAATTTGACATAAACTGAAAGCAGTGCACTTCAACGTGCACTTCTCTATACACGGAAACACACACACCTGTCTTTTGGCCTTGGCCTCATGCTTGTAATCTGAGACTATTCATGCAGCGTGACTGGTTGTCGTAAAGACGCAGTATGTCACCAGCAGACCCTGAACTGCTGCAATGCACAAGTCAAACCAGCCCGGCCCTGGTCCTCCTGCAGCCGAATCATAGTTAGAATTTACATGGCTTTACATTTTTATTTTATTCAGATTTATTTTCAAGGTTGCACTTGAAAAAAAGAATGTGTTTCATTAATATAGGTATGAATGAAGTATTTGATTAAACACCAGCTCACATTCTGTCACCAATTGTTCTAAAACTGCTTGAAGGTATGAATGGAAGTTTTAGCAATGAGTGGAAAACAACTGAATGTGGTCCCTGCCGTACAGCAGGAACTCAAGCTTGTAGAGTATTTTGCAATAGTAGATGTTTTGGTTCTGGTGGTGGTCCGGCAAAGGCAATTAAAGACAACTTGACTGACCGTTGCCATAGCTTTAGGCTAATAGTTATTTAGATTATATTGCAGTTCATGTTAATTATATGATAGCATCACTGATTTCAAAATGCAATATATTGATGTGGACGATTTTATAGAGAATTCCTTTAGCGAGATTGTGTAGCAACCTCACTGTCTTCTACCTCCAGAACCAATGCTGAGTGCCTTGTTGAGGAGGATGCCCAGTCTGGAGTCAGCTGAGATCCTTCAGCTTGTCAACTGTCCTGAGTCCTTCACCCCTGATATGCGCTGCCTGATGGGAGAGACGCCAGGCGTCTCTGGCTACTATGTGCTGGCAGGGATGAACTCCTCTGGCCTGGCTCTTGCTGGAGGAGCTGGCAAGTAAGCATGCGTATAAGTATGGTTGCTCGAGGATAGTCTGTTGTATTTGTAAAAGACAAACTTTACCAAGTGGTTTTGAAGACTAGACTGCACTGCATTGTACAACTTATACATTTATGAGGCTGGCAACTGAAGTAACTTGTACTCAGAAAATAATTCAGCATCAGTTTACGAATTTCAGTCATCGGCATTGTGAGCAGAATATGTTTTGATTTCATTACACTGAAGCACAAATGGCATTTTCTGTATTTTGGTATCTAGGTACCTGGCGGAGTGGATGACCTACGGCTACCCCACAGCCAACGTCTGGCCACTGGATGTCAAACGCTTTGGCAACTTGCAGAGCAGCCGAACCTTCCTGCGACACAGAGTAATGGAAGTCGTGCGTGAGTACTGAACTCTGGTTACAGTTTATAACAATGCCCAGTTTTCAACACCTTAAAGGTAGTTAAATATCGTATAATTATATTTCTGCTTACAATGTTTGTGTCTAGCTCTGCTGTACGAACTGAAGGTTCCTCGCTGGGACTTTCAGACTGGGCGACAGCTGCGGACCAGCCCTCTGTACGACCGTCTCGACACCCAGGGAGCTCGCTGGATGGAGAAACATGGTTTTGAAAGGACCAAATACTTTGTTCCTCCGGGGAAAGGTAGTCACTAGTAACACGCTGTGTTCTCTTTATATTGAAGTCTTCAGTAAGAATCCAAATTACTTTCTAAGCAAATTAACCAATGCTGATATCACATGACTGAGGATCACTTTTATTAAACTTGATTCCTTAAACTAGTTATCGTGATGAAATGATTGTAATCAGGCTGCATATCATAGTAGCACACTGACCAGTCATACTGTGTTTTCCTGTGGTTGGATGTGACAAACCTAAAATGGGCAGTTTATTTTTGTTTTCTATTTCCACAAGTCACAGTGCCCCACTCTCTGCTAACACAGCTGAAATTACCTGGTGTAGTTTGGTTGTGTATCCTCAATGCTTCATGGCACACAACCCTGTATTTTCTCTACCTGTGTGTATAGATCTGCTGTCTCTGGACCAGAGTAAGACCTTCTACAAGCCTGACTGGTTTGACATTGTTGGAGCAGAAGTGAAATGCTGCAAAGAGGCTGTCTGTGTCATCGACATGTCGTCCTTCACCAAGTTCGAACTGACTGTAAGTCCAATAACAACTTATGAGGCTTAATCAGCTCTGGTCACGTAGGGAAGAAAACTGCTGCTGCACTTCCTTCTGAGGGCTCAGACTTCAAGACACATATTGCTCGTCTTTGTGACACAGTTAGTCGGCATGTGTTTTCCATC
Source organism: Spondyliosoma cantharus (assembly GCA_900302685.1). Lineage (NCBI taxonomy): Eukaryota > Metazoa > Chordata > Actinopteri > Spariformes > Sparidae > Spondyliosoma > Spondyliosoma cantharus. The sequence continues at coordinate 16,976 of OMLP01046508.1, forward strand.
AGCTAGAATTTAGAAGTCTTTAAAAGTCTTTAAAATGGCACATGATGCAATTCTCAATCAACTTGTAGCAACTGATGCAACAGTTGTGCATTCTGCTTTTTGGAATGTTGAAGTTCAGTCGAGGAGTAAAGCATTCACAGCGCTAAAGTCACGTAAGTGAAACCTTTTGGTCTGTCCTGATGTCCCAGTCAACGAAGGACCAGGCCCTGGACTTGCTGCAACATTTGTGTGCCAACGACCTCGATGTCCCTGTTGGACATATCGTCCACACCGGCATGCTGAATGAGAGAGGAGGCTACGAGAATGACTGCAGCGTGGTCCGCCTCAGCAAGAACAGGTTTGTGACACCCAGGCAATTACACTACTGACACACAGCTGACTATAAAGAAGAACTCACATTTTTGTCGTCTCTCCAGCTTCTTCATCATCTCTCCGACAGACCAGCAGGTCCACTGTTGGTCCTGGATAAAGAAACACATGCCCAGTGACCCACACCTTCATCTAGAGGATGTCAGCTGGAAGTACACTGGTAAGCGCGCAGCACCGTTGCTGAGGTTCTGCAGTAATGTTGCCATCTAGTGTCTGCTCCATGTTAAAGAATGGAAAAGCACGAGCATCTCATATTCTCTCTCCTCTCTTAACCCAGTTTTTAAATTGAGGGGGGAGGGCACGAATGTGGTTAATTACTGTCCAAAATATAAAATGTATTTGTAGTTTAATTACATTAACTGTCTGCAGTGTGAGCACCACTTTCATTCTATTTTTGTACATGATATAACACCAACTGAGGATCTCTATCCCAAAGCTTACCCATGACATTAAACTATGTCTTTACTGTAAGGATTCTAATAGTCTTTTCATATTTCAATTGATATTCATTTCTTACAAAGTTATGAGTTTCTTTATTAACATTTACTATGAACATAGTCAGGAAACCTTTCAGGTGAAAGTGTCAGCCCTGGGCTGAACTTAACAGGTCTTTCTGCTCTGTTTAGAAGTCTTGTCCTTTACCCACAGCTTTAAATCTGATTGGACCTCGTGCAATGGACGTTCTGGCTGAGCTGTCGTATGTTTCCATGACACCTGACCACTTCCCCTCCATGTTCTGTAAGGTAGGGAACAAATGCTAATGATAATATAGTAATAACAGTAAAGTACCTGAGCATTAGCAGTGTAAGTATTTAAGGTTGCACCAATGGATGTAGTAATGAAAATGTCATTAATATTAGCACAAGTAACTGTGTGTGTGTGTGTGTGTGCGCGTACAGGAGATGAGTGTTGGCTACGCTAACGGGATCAGAGTGATGAGTATGACTCACACTGGGGAGCCAGGTTTCATGCTCTACATACCTATAGAGGTGAGTTCACATCTTGTCACCATTCCACTGGATGATTAATAAAGTCGAGCTTTTATAAAGTGCTATATTTATACAGTGCAATTCGTCTTATTTCAGTATTCTCCTCTGCTCTCCACAGTATGCTCTGCATGTGTACAACGAGGTGATGTCAGTGGGTCAGAAGTTTGGGATTCGCAATGCAGGATACTACGCTCTGCGCAGCTTACGCATAGAGAAATTCTTTGCCTTCTGGGGTCAGGACCTCGACACCTTCACCACCCCGCTGGAATGTGGACGGGAGTTCAGGGTGAAGTTTGACAAGGTCTGTACAGCTGTGTTACCACATCAAACTGTGTGATAACAATGTGGATTCTGACCGCTGCGTTCTCGTTTTGGTCACAAAACAGCGGCTTGTAGCTGTTACCAAGCTAATTTTAGTCGAGAGGAGATTTACCTAAAGCTCTTTTTTTTTTTGGAAGATGAAGGAATAATAAATAATTCAGAATAATAAAAGGTACAATGTTATCTGCTTTGCTAAACCCTTAAACATCTGTGTTATAATCTTTGCTGGGAAATGATCACCAAGCTGCACCTGCAGGCGCAACAGGTGGTATTTTACACCAGCAGCAGTGAAGTTTAGTTAATTTAGGAAACAGTGGAGCATCAGGTGCTGTCTGCTGCCACAGCACAATATTCACCAATGGACCTCAGTGTAGAATTGGTTTCGCAGATTGCTTTCAGTTGAGTGGTCGTCGGCTGATTCTGTGTCTTTGCTGTGAGGCTTGTAATCGAAACAATTTATGAAATGAGAAGTTGTTTAGTGTTGCTTCAAACAGAGCAATGTCCCATAACATCTGATACTGCTCTCTCTCATCTTTTACTTTCTCCTTTGTACTACTTTTTTTTTTGCCTTCTTCCCTTTCTGACTCTCATTCCTGTCTTCTCTCTCCCTCTACCAGGACACAGATTTCCTCGGCCGCGAGGCCCTGATGCAGCAGCGGCAGGACGGAGTCTCTCGGCGGTTCGTCATGCTGGTTCTGGAGGACCATGACACTGAGCTGGACCTGTGGCCGTGGTGGGGCGAGCCCATCTACTGTAACGGTCAGCTAGCCGGGGCGACCACCAGCAGCGCCTACAGCTACACCCTGGAGCGCCACGTCTGCCTTGGTTTTGTATCTCCGCCGCCAGGCCCAGATGGGCTCCCCACACCCATCACCCCAGACTTCATCAACCGCGGGGACTACGAGGTGGACATTGCTGGCCAGCGCTACCCAGCCAAAGCCAAACTCTACCCTTTCAGCTCCCTCTTCACCCAGCAGAAACGACGCAAGGACGACATGGAGCTCAGCAACCTTCAGGGGAAGTGATGCAGGCTAATGGAAGGCCTCGCCTTTGCCTCAGTTGAGGCTTCAGTGACACTCCTTCAGTTCACCAAATCCACTCCTGCATTTACCCTGCAGTGCCAACCTGTTGTCCCTTTTCTCGCTCCTAATCTGAGGGCTGTATGCACAATCACTCCCTGTCCCTCTGATATTTAACTTCCACACTGCATCTCCCTCTTTCAAAGTGCAATATTTAAGAGGCACCAAAAGCTTAAGCTGTATCAAATACAGAGCTCCTGTGTTTTCAAGTTCTGCAGTTCTTCTTTAGCCCTCACACTCAAACACAGCCCACACAGTCTGAAAGGCTGGTGTACAGACAGCCTGCAGTTAAGTGCCTTTGTCAAGGCAACATCATCTATAAGTGTTGTAGACTCTTTCACTTTGTTCACTTTAAACCATCCAGAAGGGATTTTGACCGACAATCTTCTCCGGTAGTGTTCCAGTCACTGTAGCGTTTCGACACTGCACAGTCTGGAAGAGTCTGAAAGAATTGTCATTCAGTGCTGATGTGCAAATGCCTACACAGTCAATGTAGCTGTTGACTTTATTGTCCTTTACAAATTGTAGATTTGCTGCTGTAAACAAGTACTACTACTACTACTATCATCCCCTCTACATTATCCTGAAAAATGAAGGGTTATTAGTTAATTAAATATCCTTCTCAGTCCGGGGAAAAAAGGCCTGGGAAATGTATAATCATTCGTAAACTGTTGTGTGCTGCCCATTATTCCTCCTCCAGTTGTGTTGAAAAGGCTTCACAGACTGGTCTAAAAGCCTCAGACTGAAGCAAAATGACCTTTTTTCACCTCAGCTATCATACATTTTCAGCTGTCCTGTGTTGTCGAGCTTGTGGTTATGTATTTCGACCCGTTATTTATGTCTTTTGGTTGTTTTGAAGGAGCGTTGCTCTTTTGATGCTCGAGTTTTGGTTTACTAATGTGTTGCTGAACGTGTGGTTGATGTTCGGTGACCCACAGATGAGGGAAAGCTGCGACTGGGCCTGTACTCCCAGAGTCCACGATATCTTAGATTGGCAATTAGATTTTTGCTTGATCCATCGTTCTGATGTCTGTGTGAAGGAAGGACTTCATTTGGATTTGAAATAAAGCAATGTATTTTTGTATAGCTAGTGTGTATAAAATCTCTATTTTTAGTACTGCGCATTTTTTCAAGTTCTATCAGCTCTATGAATCATCTTTACTATGTACATTGATATACATTTATCAAGTGATTTAGTGTCACGTCCCCTTCGCGGGTCAAAAGGCAGGGAGAGGTATGGAGCTGGTAGAGATGCTATGTTCTGATAAAAGTGGCAGTTGAAAGTGTCATTCATCCAGCCATCGTACAGGGGAAACATTTGACACCTGAGTGTTTAGTTAGTGTGTGAGCTCTCTGTTGTCGAAAGGCTCTGCATCAAACTACGTGTTGACCTGCTGGGAACCTAAAAACTTAGCGCCTTACAGATTTTGAGGTGCAAAAAAATATCTATACAAGCGATGAAAAACACAGATACATTGTGTAGATATCTCTCTGTTATGCTTTTACCTCCATACCTTAACATTCGCCACGCTAGTTTTCTGATGCTGTTGCAGTCAGAGTTGCAATACATGAATGGAGATTATTTGACTCAATCTTATCTCTGGCAGTGAGATATTGGGAGTGATTGTGTGTGTGTGTGCTTCAGGAGGAGGGTGGAATATCCTAAAATGTAAACAAAAAGACAGACCCAGCATGGAACCCACCGCGATAACTCCCAGTGACGGACAGCTTTTCTTTTATCTCCCCATTTCCCTACTTGACGTCCTCTGATCTCAAGAGCAGAGAATTCTCAGCAGCACCAGTTCAGTCTGTTTCAGGCCCGTCTGAAGCACTTTTATCTCCGAAAGGGGAGAAAACTGCACTCTTTACAACCGCGCACAAGATAGGAATGTGGGAAGTTTCGCCAAATAGTAGTTGCTAGTGCTTGTTTTAAAAGAACAGCTCACACACAAATGAAAATCAAGTCATTATTAACTCAACCCCATGCAGATGGAAAGTTTGTAGCCCACTAAACACTTCCAAGCTACAAAATGTGTCACGCAGCTCGCCCAGCATAATCCAAACCTTCAGAAGCCCTGAGATTGCAAATTGATTTGAAAATGTTTATATTGAAATATTTACCCACTCATTTCAGACGGGCTGCATGCTAACACTTTTAGCTTAGCAGCAACAGTGGAGATTTTGGCTGTAATAGGGTGTAAATATGTTTTCAAATCTATTTGGATTCTCAGGGATTCTGGAGACACATTTTATGTGTCCTTTCAGTTTTTTTTACATTTTCAAACAAGTCCCCATCTACTACAGTTGATTAGGATAATGCAACAACACTGTTTTGCTGTAAAGCTCCAGAAATGTTTTGTGAAACTTACACCGACTTTCCATCCACATGGGGGGTGAGCAGATAATGACTTGATTTTCATTTTTGGGTGAACTTGCCCTTTAAAATGATTTAGCTTTTGATTAGTTTGCTTATAGCTCAGGCTTTTCCACTATAAATGATGTACATGGGGCCCATCTCAAATGTGGAACAAAGGGCTTATTTTGTGTGTGTTGTGTGTGTGTAAAAAGGCACTAATGTTAAGTGAAACATTTGCATGTCAGAGCAGTGAATCATCATCACTCTTTGTATCAGTCTGCCTCAGTGCTGTGTCCTGACCTGGTACTGTGGCACCAGTGGCACCTTTGCTTTGGCTATATATGATTAACTTTTGGGGTCTCATTTACACAAGAAGCAACAATTTTCTGATTTATCTCATTTTGTTAATTTTTTTCATATCAGTATTGTATAAATAAGGTCCCATTAATTATCAGATGATTAATTGTGTGGTGAGGACACCTCTGGATTGTGCGTACAGGTGACACTGATCACATGTGAGTGGGTAACTGAAGGGAATCGGCCACAAGTTATTTGCACTAAACCAGGGCAGCCTGAGCCTGCTGTTACTACTCTTACTCTGTTTGTGGCGATCACATGGTTTCTGTGTTATTTTAGATATTTGGAATCTGACAGTTTAGTTGATTGTGAAAGGTTAAAAAAGAATTCAGGTACACTTGATGAAAATATAATAAACATTAGGAAAAATTTTGAAATTTACAGTTAATTTAAGGCAAGTTAACAGTTCACTGTTAACACAGCCAATGGAATGTGTTATTTACCATCTATTAAAGGTGCAATATATAGGAATTTAAGTTGAAAACATTCAACAATTAATTTAGTCAATAAACTAAAATTATCAACACAATTTAGAAACAGTTTTGACATTATGAAGTCTTTTTCTTGAGTTGCAGAGGTATCTACTGAAGTTAGCACGCTAACCAGCCCGTTACTGTCCAACATTCCTGTCCGAGTGGTGTAAAGCTGTCTGGACTACTACATGTGCAGCTAAATGAGTTAACTAGCTGACAGCAGCCGCAGTTAGCAGCACTTAGCTGCTACTCAAGTGATATGCCTGTCGGTTTTAAGTATGAAATCGACGAGCAGCCAATTCTTACATATTGCACCTTTGAGCTATTGTAAAGGTTCGTCAGTTGCAACTTTTACAACTAAGAATTGCTTAATAAAGTTTATAATGCATTTCATCAGGAGAAAAATAACTAGTTTAATTAACAATACATTTACCATTTATTAATTATATTTATTAAGTGTTTAATGTCAAACTATCGCTGAATATCAAATATAATGTATATGATCTGAAAAGCAAAAGAAATATGAATGGTAAAAACTGAACATCACTGAAGTTCTGTAATAGTCTGTTGTATTGATAACTAATCGGTGAAGTGATGGTGTTTTCTCCTTCAAACACATCGACACTCCACACCTCTTGAGAAGTTTGGTGCATGTTTGTCTCTCATGTAATGTTTCCATTTTAACATGACTTGTACTTGACCGATTTGTAAATGTCAGCTTTTTCTTCAGAGCTTTACAATAATGTATTTATATCATGTGCAACAGATGTTTGGCTGTCCAATGTACTTCAAGTAATAAAGAAAGAGAACTTTGTTCATACAAAAAACTTCTATCTGTTCTCTTCAGATTGTGTTGTGTTGCTGCCAGGTTACAGGGTTCAGTCCCCATGGCTACCAGTGTTAAAATAGAACATGTGTACAGTAGTGAAGCTTTGTGCTGTTTCTCTTCCCACACAGAGCCATCAGCCTGTTTCTACAAACATCAGCGGACCAATGAACATCAGAGCGCCTGCAGTCAGACTGAAGATTTATTCATGTGTCAAAAGTTGCAGCAGAGGGCTCAAACACCTGTTCTCTGCTCATTAATAACGCTGTCTGCAATTATTTCCACAAATGAATTGTGTAAGGTACAATGAAACACTTTATTAACATATTACAACAAGAGCTTCCTCCTGTTGCGTGGCGTTCTGGTACGCAGAGGTCATGTCCTTCTGGCTTTACGTGGGCGGCATCCATTGTGAGGCACGGGGGTGTTGTCAGTGATCGATACCACCTCCAGGCCTCCCATCGTCACGCCTTTGATTGCAGACTGCACAACAGAGAAAAACACATTCATCCATTAACAAAGTTAATGGGAACAGCTCAACATGTCTGAGGCTCCTTAAATGATCCTCATTATTAAAAGACTGAAATTAATTTCCTCATGCAGCGACAGGCCTGTCTGAAGTGCACTGCCACTGTTACAGACACAGAGCAGCGTCAGCAGTACACAATGCAAAGGCCCATACTTTTCTAAACTTTCAAATGCTCGACTGTAGCTTTGAAATACGAGTCCACTTCTGCTCGTGAAATAACCCTAAAAACAGTCAGTGAATTGGCTTGACTGAAGAAGGAAAATGTCACATTTTTGCCTCTGACAGTTTTCATTGAGCAAAAATGACAAAGGTTCCAGTTATTCAAATGTGAGGTTTTATTTCCTTTAATCTGCTGTTTGTCAGACAAAACAAGCTTCGTGACCCAGAACACTTGGAAAGTGCAATATGCATTTATTCTATTTCTATTTTTTTTTATTATCATGTAATAAGACTAGAAAATGACATTAAATGATAAAAAAGAAATGAATGGATGAGCTATGGAAATCATCTAGTTGCCACAACAACAACATTAGTAATGGTTGAACTGTGAGATTTATTATAATTTAAGACTATTTGGGGGGAACGGTACAGATACATATAAATAAAATCACAAGGCAACGATGCACAATGGAAACATTTTCTTCTTGCACTCACCAGACGGCCAGGACCGATACCTTTGACCACAACGCGGATGAACGTCACTCCCTTTGCTGTGGCTTTCTGTTCAGACGAAGAAACACAGAAGATTGATGGCTACACGTTCAGCCAATTGGGTTTCATTTGGTAGAATCCAGCAAGCAAGGGGAATGACTGATGAAGAGGTTAAAAGGTCAAAACAGCCACAAATCGCTCCTGTAACTACAAGTTGTGAGGATTCTCAAACCATGAAGTTAAACTGATGTGACCATAAATTGTTAACATTACTGAATGCTTTGTCAGTCAACTCCACTGTACTTCATGAACACTATTGAGTCATCGCCTTCAAATAATGTAAAAAAATCACAGGAAGCTCATCAAATTCAGTTACATTACAGAACTCATACAGAACAGGAACAACCTTTGACTATTGGCCACAGCAGCTGACACATTCTGACATGTCTTTATTTGCAGGTTTTACCAGCAACCTATGACTTTATGTGAATTGTGATGAGTTGTAAAGCTAAAATGATTGACGCAAGTTAGGCTAGTTACAGCTTTGTAGTTGTGAGGATTTGCTCCATCTAATGTGATAGTAAACTGATTATCGTTTGGTCTTGCAGTCAATTGCTCAATAGATAATGAAGTAGGACTGCATTGATTATGTAGATTGTCTGAGGTAAAGAATAACTTGAAATAGAGGTTGACCAAAATTACACTTTTTTTCAAATGGTACATTTCTCGAGCTAAATCTGTAATTGAATAAAAAAAAAAAAGATTAAACACACCATATTTTAATTTTCTGCTCTACAACATCTCAAAACAGCACATCAGAGGCTAAAATAATTCTAAGATTCTGGCGGCACCATGAAAAAACAGTTCATTCCTCCAGTGTGTTTACTGCAAATCAGTGTGACCTTACCCCTGTTAGCCGGCAGTCTTCATAAATCAGGCTAATAAAAAGTCTAAATGAGCACTTAACACCAACTGCTGCACTCTGTCACAGTCCTTCGAGAGGGCAGCTTACTTAAAACAAACATTTAATATTCAGAAATCAGCGAGGTTGCACTGCGTTGAAGCAGGATGTGACCTTCACTAACATTCATTTATTCTAAACAAATGCCCGTCCTGCTTGGATAACAGGGTGAGAGTATTAGATGGTAAACCCTGAAAACTGATCTCCCACATTAAGCCACAGGTGTAGAACTTACCGCTGCAGCAGAGATGCCTGCAGTCTGAGCAGCGATGGGCGTCGACTTCTTGATATTCCTGAAGCCTTCTGTTCCACACGATGTCCTCACCACCGACTGTCCCGCGCTGTCCGTCAGCTGGATGTGTGTGCTGGGAAAGGACGGACAGTTCATAGGCTCGCTCGCCAACAACTGACGGGAACAAATCTTTATTCACACACCGTCGCGCCGATGAAGCGTTGTAGGATCACCATCGCTGGTCTGACTGCATCACGCGATCGCTAATGACCATTTCAAAATGTTGTGAAGTTGTCTGCTTTACATCCAACAGCTTCTTCTCGTTCAGGAGTCCTTTCCTACAAATCATTTTCTACTCAAGTCAACATCCACTACGCTCCACAAGATTATTTATAACTACCTCCAAAATTAAACGGAAATTTCCTTTTTGATTACTTGCAGCTGTTTCTACTTGAAGCGATAGATGGAAGTTCCAATCTGCTCTCCAGCGGCACGCTAACAACACTGACAAATACTTTTTCCATCTTCCATCTTTTCCTGATGAGGACTAAAGACCTTTTTTCCGAGGTGTGACGGTGCAAAACTTATTTTGTTTCTCACTCCGTCCACCTGGAGGCACAAAACTGAACTTGTGGTTTTCATGAATTTGAGGTGAACAAAATAAATTACCAGTTTTTTTTTCCCCTTCGTTTTGACTTGCCAAAGCAGAAACATCTATGAATTCAAAGATGCAATTACTTGCACTTCAGCTTTGTTTGCACTCCACTTTTTACCCCACTAGGCTCCACTGACCAACCTAAATCATAAGGCAAATAAAATTGAATGATAAAGTGAATTATGGACTCGTATTGACTCACACATCCTCGTGGAAACAGGTTTCAATTTTGCAAAATGCCAACAAATTAGGATTCATTGACAGCTTTACTTGCAGATACCACTTACTTATTATATGTGGCTTTAATGTGAAGGATTGGTAGCTCCTCATACTTCCTTCCTCCCCATCTCAGTGGACTGTCCTGACCAGGCAGTGGAGGAAAACGGCTGAGGGATTTAAACTAGGGTTAATTTCTCCATCGACAATATTTATACTGTAGTGATATGTGATCAAATGTAGCGAGCACACACATAAATTAAAAGGGAAGTACCAGAGCTACTTCCGAATGATCTAGTCAGTGGACAGACATGTACAATTGCATGTGTGGGGTTGTCTGACCTGAAGTCTCTGGAGGTTTTTTTCTCATACTGTGTCCTGGATGCTGCTGTCTCCTTAAGTCTGACAGCACTGGAACATAATGTTCGCTGCAGCCCACTGCTTCCACATCTGTGCAAACAAAATATCATTAACATCATTTTTTTGGTTTTTTTTATTATTATCAGAAAAAAACAATGTTAGGTTATGTCATCAGGAAGTTATGTACAGTCACGATGTAACACTCAGCATGCAGCAGGCTGACCCGATCAGAGCTAACGTTAGCCGTTAGCTAAGTAGGATGCTAGTAAACCAGACCCATGAAACACTTACAGTGAGCTCCCGTTTGCATTTAGAGAAACAGCCAGCTGCCGACATGCGTTACTCACAGAACTAACTAATATACAATTTAATTTATACATGTTTCACGTGTTAAAATAAAACTATTTCGATATCAAACAGTTAGCTATTTGACACTCAACAAACGTGACATTGAAGGAGCTGGAAATCCAGACCACACCAGTAAAATTTATTTATTTTGAGGGGTGCCGAGCTCATCGCAACATTGTTTTCACAAGTGCAAATAGAACCTTCACTTGTAGAGTTTAACGGATTGTATTGACATTGATTAGGCAGATATCAGAATGTATTTCTGTACTGCATACAATGAGATATATACATATTTTGTATAGCTATTAACGTCATCCTTCCCCACTTTTGTCTGAATGGAACGTTCGGTTTCCTGCACAGAATTGTGGGTAGAACTAGAAACATGCTGCCTTCAAGGACATTGTAAACTCTCGTAAATTGGAAAAGTCAAGGCGAACTCTCCCTTCTAGCCCTCAAGCAACAACAAATCGACCATACATGAAAGCAATGGAAAGAAAACAATTTACATCGCAGAATAAAACATTTTTTATCTATCATTTTGGTACAACCTAGGGAACAACGTGGTTGAAAAATCACACTTCCAGGCTGTTGTCATGAGGAGTTGCCAGCGGCATTATTTTTGTGCAGATACAGTGAATGCAACAGAAGAAGATGGCTGCGCCCTGTGGAAGGATGGCGAGTCGGTCTCTCTTACAGTTTCTGTCTAGTTTTAGCAGGACAGCGGCCGGGAACACGGCGACTCGTCCGTTTTCTAGCACTTCTGTTTGTCGGGCAGTTCTGCAGACCAAAGATGTGGCGGAAAGAGCGAGTTCTCCTTGGACTTTGATGGCTGCGGTGTGTCTGCAGAGGCTTCCGGTCATTACAGCGGACTACAGCCCCATAGAGGAGCAGTTCAAACAGTTTTTGCACCAGGTGCGTTTGTTCAGTACTAAAGACTGCGTGAACATTGATGCAGAGAGTGGCAAGACTGGTTTTAGTTACTATTCGAGGCAAACTGTCCCACATTTCCCCTTGGATATCAGTTTCATCTCACACTCTGCAATGCTAAAGGAGAGGTTGACAGATGAATTGCTCTCTCGACCTCTGGTTTACTTATCCTTCTAAAAACTATGGAGACACCAATTTTATTAAGTTAAAACAAAACATATATTGTGTGACGATGATACAAACATGCATTGGTAAACATCAATCAGGTCAGGTGTAACACAGAATCCAGTGTAACACCTGACTTTCAATCTGGGAATGTGCAATTTATGTTGTTTATATGTCATAACTACAACTAGTGAAATGTGGTTTCAAGATTATGTAGGGAGGCTCTTTAATTTGACACACTGTTAGCAATCCAACTGAGATGTCTGGACAGTATGTTCTGTTTATAGAGGCCGCCATATATTGCAATACATTTTGCAGTAAACAATATTTTTTTTACTTCAAAGTTCTGCCATTGTCATGCAATTTGTCTGCTTGACTGTACAACATCAGCTAACACTGTGCAGGCATCAGTCCGATTCATTTTTATTTGAATAATATCTGTTTCTGAAAGGAAACATGGCAAAATGACTGTTTCCTGAGTGAACGACACACGTTTCTTCAGTCAGTCTCAAATTGGGATGTAAAACAAATGATTAGGAAAACAGAATTTTACTCGGCTCGTCATATTGCCATGAAGTTTATTGTAATAACATTTGATGTCCGTACGTTTACAAGCATCATAGTTGGAGGCCCAACTCAAACACTTGGTCACTTCCGTCACTGCTTGGTCACTGCTTCTTTGTTATTACCAGATTGACGGTGTGTATGAACAGTGGTAGATGAGGTTCTTAAACAAAATTTAAAGGGCATATACAGTGTGTAATAATAATAATAATAATATCAAGCTACAGAGGGGAATGAGGTAGATCACAGTCAATTTTTTCCATCACAAACATCAGACGACACACAGCAACAATTTCCATAGTCAATAAGAAGAGGTCCTGGAGTTTGATCGGAGACACGCTGTGGCTTGATTTCAGCTGGAGCAGGAGAGAAGCTTGCTGTCGGACCACGAGCTACAGCTGCTGGAGGACGCTGAGAGGATGAGTCGCAAGCAGGCAGGCGACTATGACTCTGACGAAGAGGATGGCCACGGGGACCAGGACATCGTGTTGGCTCAGGACCTGGAAGACTCCTGGGAGCAGAAGCTGAAGAGCTTCCAGCCAGCGCCGAGGGTCAAAGGTCAGTATGTGAAATGGACAAAATGTTTGAAGAAGGACAGAAGAATATACACTGTGTGAAACTATCCATAACTATTGTAAGTGTGCCTGATAAAGTTAGTGTTCAGCCTTTTGTCTTGCTCCAGTCATTAATCAAATAGGACAGAATGAAAAAAAAAAAAAAGATAATCTGAAGGCATCACGTACATCTTGGTTTAAAGTAAATTACCAGAGAGGAAAGAGACGTATATTATTTTTTTGACATTCAGAAAATCTACTCGCTCCAGCACTCCCAATTTGCATATTATTCCCCGTGACATTTCCAGTGTTTGTGTAGTTTTTGCTCGACAGTCACACAGAGAGACGGCGCTGTTGTAAAGCGTCTGATGGTCCTGTCTCCTGTTTAGCCGATGTAGATAAGGAGCTGACCTCACCGCAGCGCTGCCTGGCCAACTCGCTGCTCCTTCTGGCCGAGCAGGAGGTCGGCGGGAAGAAGCTGTGGCTGCTGCCTCAGACTCAGTGGCAGCAGGGAGAAACGCTGCGGCAGACGGCTGAGAGAGCCCTCGCCTCCCTGCCAGGTAACACCAACATGACTTTTCAAATGTTGATAGAAGCCATGTGTAAATGAAGCTGCTGATATTTTGTGCAGATATCCTTCCTTCCTTCCTCACTCTATCTACCTCCCTACCTTCCATTTGAATTTTTTTCATTTCTTTTCTTTTTTGCAAAGATCCCTCAAATGTATTTACGAAAGATGTGAAATGGCAGTGCGATACTTTATTATCCCAAATTACATAAAAGCAATGAAACTGTAAACTTCACTTGAAATTAAATTCTTATTAATTACCCAAAATCAGCGCATATCGGACTACACATAAGCTGTTATCGATATATCTGTGATCGGCCAATATCGTATGACTGATATCCGTCGGTAAACAGTATTTTATCCCAGAGCTATTTAGATATTACATCCTCAGCAGGAGCGACCTTCTCTAATCTAAAATACACGGCCGTTCAAAATATTTTGGTCACCCAAAAAATAATACAATTCTTTTTCTTTAAAACTCAAAATTGAATCCATCAAATGAGTTGCCAAATGAATAGAAACTGTGGTCAAGACACTGACAAGGTTTGAAAAAAACTGATTTTTTACTAGAAATAATAATTGTGTCCTTCAAGCTTTTGTCAAAGAATCGTCCATTTGCAACAATCAGCATGGTTGAGGTCCGGTGACGGCACTGGCCACTTCATTTAGGACAGAATACCAGCTGACTGCTTCTTCTCTTAATACAGGATAGGATACATTATCCTGTTGTAGGATTAAGTTGGCTCCAATTAACTGCCGTCCACAGGGTGTGGCATGGTGTTGCAAAATGGAGTAATGTCCTTTCTTATTTAACCTCGTACAAAGCTGCCACTTTACCCCCAGATCACATTTTCTCCACCATGCTTGGCAGATGGTGTCCAGCACTCCTCCAATATTCTTCCGTTTGTTCCGTCTCACAGATGTTTCTCTCTGTGATCCAAACACCTCAAACTTAGATTTCACCTCTTCATTGTTGAGGTTCATATATATATATATTTCTTTGAAGGGAATAGTACACACCAGCGCATGAGATCTTTAGTTTTTTGGCAATTTCATGCATGGAGTAGCATTTATTTCTAAGAATTAGAATAGACTAATTAGTTTCAGAGTAGAAATCTTTTTTTATCGATATTGAGACTAAAATCAAACCCACTAATGCTTCAGATACTAGATTGACCTAAGGAAGGCTGATTTTATTACTTTCTTAATCAGCACAAAGGTTTGCAGGGTTTTCTAAAGACCAATTAGCCTTTAAAGATCCTATTTGTGAGAAAAGTAGATTTTTGATGCTGGGGATATGGATGCTGGTCGACCCGTCCTACAATCCCAAAGTGTCATTATTTGACAAGCTGGGAATGAGACTCAAAATCAGCTTTTCTTACAAATGTTACCTTTAAACACAACAAACTTGGATTAGCTAACACAATGGGTCCTCTTATTTTTTTTTAATCAATTTTAGTGGTTTTTTTAATGGAATAAAATTGTGTCTTTCTTTGAATAATAAGGACATTTCAAAGTGACCTCAAACTTTTGAGCGGTTGTGTATTTCGGTTGGTTTTAAATATATAATTATTTTCACATTGCTTAAATGGGACCCCTTTTTTTCTCCATTTTTTCAGTGTTATATAGGTAAAACATCTTGAAAGTAAAATGGCCAAAGTCTGCAGCAATAGAAGCTCCTCTCTCCCACAGAAAACACTGCACCTGAAATGCCTTGTCAGTAGTCCCGCCTTTAATTCTGTGACTTTGTGACATCACACTATGTCACACATTTGCATCGTTTATGCCTAGCGGCTCGTTTGATGCGTAAGAATTGATTGAGAACAGCTACTCTGTTGTTGTTATTAGTGCTGGCTCAGGTGTGTGTCAACTGACCAATCCGAGCAGACTGTGTATTCAGGAGGAGAGCCTTAAAGAGACGAGTGCTAAAACAGAGCGTTCCAGACAGAGGGAGAATACAGTGCTGCAGCACTGGACAGTATGAGAAAGCTGATGTGTTTTTTGAGCACTTAAGTATGCAAACCGGTTCTAGTAGTAACCCAAAATAAAGTTGTGAACCTGAAAATGAACACAATATGTCTCCTTTAAAATCTTATTTCCTAAAATCTGCAATCAGCAGTCATGATGTCCAGAAAACAAGTCACTCCAAAGTACATAGATTTCATGTAACCATAAAATATAGCAAAACATGACATCTCTGAATTACAAGGCTGCACCTTTGGTTACATAATAAGAGAAATGATGCTCTTGGGGACTCAAACAGCCAAACAGAAAATGCAAACGCTTTTATTTATGTCAGTGCATTATTTTGAAATTGTTGTTGCAAAAAAAGTCACATGTTTCTGTTATCAATGCACTAATGTTACTGATACATGAATATAGATAATGTTTTTTTTTTTATTATTTTCATCAATAGAAGACTTACTTCTATTCTTTACTCAATTATCTCTTTTGGAGAATATTAACCGTAAATAAAAAAGAATGAAAAAAAACAGAATGAGCGTATTGAAGTGCGAGGAAGGCATGAGATGTATTTATAATGTATTTCAATTAACCTCAAATTCCTAGCTTACGGCAGAGTATAAGGTGCTGTTCAAGGTTGTATTATTGTCAACATGCTCCATTTGCTGCATTATGACTGTAGCTATGTTCTTATCTCTTTTGCTGCAATGACCCACTTTTATCCTCTGGATCATTTAAGTTTAATGCGATCTTATCTAAAATAGCTGTGTGGTATTTCAGTACAATCATCCATATTAACGACAACAAGAGGGTCGGATCATTCGAAAGCCTCCGAGCAACGATTCATATATATACGCGGCGTTTTACCAATCATATTCCCCTAGTAGTCGCACGAGTAGTTGTCATATCCACTTAGACCTCCACTGGTGTCCGCTGTGGATTAAAGTAAGAGGAGAGAGATTCAAGAGTAAGATAATGACAGGAAGACACTCTGGGGTCACGGCTGGCAAAACATGGAACAAATGTTCCAGTGATTTGATAATGATCCCTCGCACAAGAAATTTTACATTAGCTGTTAGCCATCTCTCCTCTTTTTTTTTTCTCTCTCTCTCTGCATCCGATGGAAATCAAGCCTTTAAGCTCTCTGAATAAAAAGCCAGTGACTGACTATCTTAAACTGTTTCACAACACTGCTCATGAACTATTAATGTGCCAACTTCATCAATCACTCCCCATTAGACCTCCCGCTTGACATTAACGCGTGTCAGATGGAAGAGGGTTTTATTTAAAGTGTCTTACAGTAGCAGGAGTCAATCCATTTTTAATATAGCTGGACTCGGTGGGAATTGAATCTCTAACATGGTCGCGGTGCTGCCTCAGCCTGCACGTCGAGCCAACAGGGAGCATGTGATTTAGATGACACAAGATTGGATTAGAACTTAATTGAGAAAAGTGTGTTGTTGTCACAGCAGAGAATGAGAAACAGAGCATTGGGGTAATACCACACTTAATTAGGCGATAGTACGACCGCATTAAATTTTAGGAACATCTGCACTTTAGCTCACCTTTTGTCTCCAGATGAATTAACTCACAACACGTTCCCCTCCCCTCAGCAGCTGGTTTCAAGGCGACTTTCCTCGGCAACGCCCCCTGTGGAGTGTACAAGTACAAACTGCCCAAAGCGACGCGGACTGAGAGCTCGGTCGGAATAAAGGTGTTCTTCTTCAAAGCCGTTCTGTCAGACAGCGGGCCCCCCGCGGCCCCAAACCCTTCTTTGCTGTGGCTGAAGAAAAGTGAGCTGCAGCGATACCTGAAACCAGCGTACATGATGAAGGTCGAACCATTCATCCTCGAACTGTGATGCACAAAGACAGGGACACTGACTGACAGAACCATATTTATGAGGCTCAGAACGTTACCCTTGTCACTTATCTGTCATCCTGTATCATAAAATGCTCGTTCATTCAATATATGTGTATAAATAAATTGTTTTTCCAAACAAAGCTTGTGCATTGTGGGTTTTAAGTTAGCAGAACTCTCAGAGCTCACCTGCACTTTACATTACCAAGTGATATCCACTGTAGAACTTCCATGAAATGTTCTTTTAATAAAAATTGGTCTTAAACATTGACTTATGATTAAAGGGGCTCTGTGGCACTTTTGTGTTGTGCTGGAAACTGATTGTGTAAAATTGAACCCGAGTCTTTCAAAAAGAAATTCACAGTCCAGGAGAATTAAACAACTTAAGCAAATTAACCGCAGGCTTGTATGGGGAACAGAGAGAGACGTCAAGGCGTAATCGGCTGAAATACGTCCAATAATAAATTGTGGCTTAGAGCCCCTTTAAAATATTCATATTAAAAGTAGGCATAAAGGGTAAAGGGATTACAAAGATGTACATTTGATTACATCTACAGAAATATATATATATTTTTTTTTATCAAGATCTGTGCATTATTGCTTGAGAAAGTAGCAAAAGAGTAAAATAAGAAAAATGTCGCAACGTGAAAGAAACTTTAAAAAAACAACAACCTGGAACTGCCCCTTTATCCGGACCCATAATCTATTCTGGGGCAGGACCCATCCTCCATCCAAGTTTCAAGGAAATCCGTTCAGTAGTTTCTTGGAAATCCTGCTGACAAACCAACCAACAGATGAACAGCGTAAACAGATAAAAAGTCTTCCTGTTGTCGTTCATCTTCGATATAATAAAACATGGTAAATGAAACAGAATCACATTTCCTCTCCACTGATGTTGACAATATAAACGACAACACACTTTCATTTTGTTTGACTTTGTTTATATGTGGCGGACCCTGCCACCTTTCTAGCTTGAGACGCTGTTCTGGGGACCTTATTTTCCCCTGAGAACAAGCTTGTATATTCAGTCCTTTAAAAAATAGATATTTCTGAGTTTGTATTATCAATATCATTAATATTGAAAATATAAAAAATCTGAGTTTGAATTTCTTGTCCAAAACTACATAGTTCCCCTTTTTTCAAATTCATGTTAAATCCTGGTTCACTTCAAAATAAGAGCTTTTCTATTCTACATGCTCTTTGTCAGCAGATTTGTAGTACACAGCGTGTTCACACTACAGGTCCTAACAATAGACCTTTTTCACAGCTGACATTCTGACTTGTCATAGCAGAAAAAAAACACTGGTGTAATTAATAACATTAACAATGGCCTCAATCCAGTAAACTATTCTACTGAGCCAACAGGCACAGTACCAGGACCCAGGGACTGACCCACCTAAGTGGAGGCAGCTTTACTAATGTAATTAAATGTACCTGTGCCTTGACTTTCATGATATGTCAAAATATTTGCTCATTACTGCTGTGTGTTCTTGATTGTAAGAATATTAGCAGAAGCAGCTGAGTACAGTCTCTCCGAGGCCTGTCCACAACAATACCCACACACGATGAAGCAGAAATGATCTTATATAAGCTTTCCTCTTGACTGCTTCAATATATTGAAGCATGTAATAGAATGCATGATGGGTCCGGTCAGGACAGGATGTGTATGGAGCTGTGATTATTGATTTGATGCAGCCATGGCACGACATTTTAGAGGCCTGTCATTGGGTGATTAAGCGCTTAAGTGGGGGTATTTCAGACATATAGTTCTTACCTAAGAGTCAGTCAGATCTGAAGTATCACACTTAGACTTCGATGAAAGGTGCTTCTACTAAGCAGAAGAATATTTTTAGGACTTTATGCAAATAATTTGTGACTATTGTGACTCGAAGTCTAGGAAACTTAGACTTAGAAGCTAGGACTATTTCTTTAAAGGCTAAGTTCACCTTGAAATAAAAATACTAGTCATTTTCTACTCACCTCTATGCCAATGAAAAGTCTTGTGAAGTCTTACAGTCTACAAAACATTTGTTAGGCTTCACAGCAAGACAGTGTTGCAGCATTCTTTTCTATAACTGAAGTAGATGGGGACTTGTTTTAAATGTTTAAAAAAAAAAAAATCTAAAAAAGCAGAAAATGACTCCATACAGCTCATCCGGCATAATCCAGATCCCAGGTTCTTTTTGCACCCTCAGCATGCGGCTGATCTTGTGCACACTCATCAGATGGGATGCCAGCTAACGCTTTAAGCGTACAGGCTACAGTGGAGATTTTGGCTTTATAAAGGTTTAAAGGTCCCATATTATGAAAAACACGTTTTCTCTGGTCTCTACATGTTTAAACTGGTCCTCCCTGAGCCTGCCAACTCCCAGAATGAGGAAAACAAGTGATTCCTGCATGGTCTCTGCAGCCCACCCACTGGCAACACGGCGCTCCTACAGGCTGTTCAGATTCAGCTCCTGTCGTTACGTAACCAAAGGAGTCATTTTCATAGGCCGACCTCCTCAGCGTGGTGATAGGAGATATCCGAGAGGGGGGCGTTCATCCCCAAGATAAAGTTCGGTGTGTCCTCCTGTATGATAGCAGTGTTTCGCAATGTCGTCGCTCAGAGTTAGACACGCAAATTGCTCAACATCAGCCTATATTCTGTCCCAGCTACAGAAGAACAGAAGAGACAGTGGTTGCGTTTCATTTTTAAGGACAACGTGTCGGCTACGGTTCCTGTACATTTGTGTGTGTGTGCTAACCACTTCACATTGGACTGCTTCAGTAACGAGGGTCAGTACAAAGCTGGCTTTGCCTCGACACTGACCCTCGTAAAAGGATCAGTACCAACCATACTGGACCCAGCAACTGCACCTGAGCCACAGGTGAGTGTCACTGCGGTTTGATAGTATTTACAGCTGCCTACGAGTATGGTGAAGTCAGCTGGAAACTGGCTAACTAGTTAGCTCCGCTTTGGTCCGCTATGCAATGGTGTTTGAAGCGAGTTTAATGTTAATAATATTACGATATTAGCATATGCTAACGCTAGCGTAAGCTGCATCGTCTCCCTGAGAGGGACGCGTAGCAGGCAAGGCAGGCGTTAACAGACGGAGCTCATTAGCATTTAAAGGTGCAGGCACAGAAACAGCTGCTCTCAGTAGAGCTCACTTGAGCAACTTTTAGACAGCTGAAATTCAGGACCATGGATGGGTTTGGGGCAATGCATTTTCAAATCGCTGTTGGTTCCGGGGCTTCCAGGGCCTTGGATTACAGCGGACCCGCTGAATGGAGCCATTTTATACTTTTCTAGGTTGTTAGATTTCTTTTTGAAATTTTAAAACAAGTCCTCGTCTGCTTCGTTTGTTTCCGACAATGCTGCAACATTGTTACACTGTAAAGAAGAAATGTTCAGTGGACTTTGAAACTTCACCCGACTTTCCATCCGTGTGGGGCTGAGGAGATAATGACTGAATTTTCATTCTTGGGTGAACTTTTCCTTTATACCTAGTGGACCATAACACATATCACCTCACCAGCCATGGCAAAAAAAACAATATGAGTATAAACTGAACTTAGATCAGAAGGGCTCTTGCTTTAAGTTGTGTTGGTCTTTTCGAGCTGCAGCAGTTAATGAGAACACATGGAGCACTGAAAACTGAACGTCGAATGTGATTGCTGCTGTTTGGAGTGCACACTTAATGCTGAACTGTGTGGGCCCGTCATGCCTGCTCGAGGTGAACCGTTAAGCTCCAGCAGCAGGCACGCTCTCATTGTCTAACAATAGATGGCAGTGTTTGCACACCGGCCACAGAGGAGCACTGTGAGGCGCTGTGTAATTATGCCTGTGTGGTGACCTCAGAGGGGGACTGCAGAGAGAGCTTTTCTGATCAACTTGGCTTCCTCTTCCTCTTACTGAAAATATCCATCATAGCAGGCTAATGTTCCTGTGGAATATGGCTACGATAATTCGTCTTAGGTAAGAGCATTCTGATGTTCCCGACCCATTCGCAGCAATCAGCCTGTTCTTTCTATTCATGCCTCCTGGGACAAACAGTTAATGTCGTAGAGATTTGCGTTTTTTTTTTTTTTTTTCCATCTTTATTTTCCAAGTTCGCCGGCTTGATCCATCAGCTGAGATGTGAGATGTGAAGGTCAGGGCGAGCTAATAAAGGCCATTTGTAGCTTTTCGGTTTGCACACAGGACCACTTACCACTCAGCCGTCTGCAGTGGCCCCCTGCTGCCCTCGGTGCAGCTCTGGTACCTGATGTCAAATCAAAGTGTAATCACGGGGACAAAAAGAGAAACAGCTGCTTTCATGTCCACGGGGATCCTGACGACAGTGTTCTTACCCAGCTTGGAGGGAAAGAGCCTGAAAGGTTCGTCTGGTAACACTTCATAAGAACCATTATTAATACATTTGAAATTTCTAGTTGAAACTTTATAAACCATTAATTAAGCAATTTTCTATTGTAAAGTTCTGTAGCTGATGTTTGTGATACTTTGTAAATGGTTAATTAATACTGCGTAATTCATCTATGAACATTATTTGGATGGTTGTTATATATGGAAGGTGTTAAGGGCCAAAAATAAATGTACAATTAAGCAGTATTACCCTCGAGGGTGTGCTTTAACGTCATTTGACGATGCGGTCAGGTCCGCAAGCAGCACTGAAGTGCTCAAATGATGTTAAAGCACATCCTCGAGGTATTGCGATTATACAACTAATACCAACAACAATAAAAAGTATAATCAAAATATATCAATGTTGATGGAAAATTTGCTCTGAAATTTTAAAGGTTTTTGCCAGTATGCGTCGCGTTTCCATGGAAACACATGGGGTCTGACTAATAACTGAATCAAAATCAGTCACGTCAGTGGACTCATATGTGTAATGGAACGTAGTTTACCACTACAGCAAATAATCCAACCCTTAGTAACGACCTAGCAACAGAAAGGATTTTCTAGTCCCAGATGAGTGAACTCTGAGCTGACGTTAATGTTTTATCGCGGTCTAAATCAATACTGCACAGATAAACAGAAAGAGCTTATTTTTATCAGCCAAGTTACAACAAAGATGTTGATTTTTTTCTTTTATATTTTTTATAAAACGTTTTCACCGCGGTCACAATAGTGTCTCTCACACCGAAGGGAATAGGCTACCCTCTCGGCTAAAACGGGACACTTTATTATATAAATCTTTCCTTTTTTGTCATT
>OMLP01046509.1:4984-16142 GCA_900302685.1 Spondyliosoma cantharus
TGTCTAGGAGAAGAGAAGCCAATTCTGCATCCGTTTTAAATTCCTCTCAGCTTTCAACTGTCTCCACCATTCAAATGCAGCTCCTATATAGACCCTCGCTTTGCCTCGAATTGTATCTTTGCGTTTTTATGATTCATAAGCATAACGAGGTCTTTTAGATTTCGTAGCCTCCGCCATTGTAGCTCAGTTGTAACTGGCATCCTGTGGTTGCTCGGCAGCTGAGACTCTGCTGACTGCAATGATTTACAGACGGCGGTAGGTGGCGCCACGTGCCAAAACATGATTTCAAAACAACAACATGATTTGCGGTCCGCAAAAGATTTCTTTTTAATGCGAATATTTTGGCTGTACTGTTGTTGTTGGTGAGTTCAGTATGTTATATGAACATTATTACTGAGTCTCTGTGACATATTAGGATGATTTTACGGCCAGTTGCTTTAGATTTCTTACATATTGTACCTTTACACTGGCTTACACTTTACTGGCACAGCTGCTCATAAATGCTGAAAGGACTCTCACGGTGGAAACCCACTCATACTTTACTTGATGGACATCAATGGTGTAAAAAGCCACGGGTATCGGATCCAACCTGCCACACTGTGTTCATGACAAATCATTTCTCTGGATATTTCTTTCCCCAAACCAGGGATTTTCATTCTGGGCCCCTTTATAGGCTGCAGAGTTTGTGTGTCTTCAATTCCTTCACAGGTACAACCTTAAAGGATTCACAAGAAGGAGAAATTCCAAAAATACAGTCAAATATGAAAACATACCAATTATCTCATTTAATTTCACAACAGCTTACATTTTTACATGACTCCGAGGTTGAGAAGTGGTCAAGATGCATCTCATTTAATTCTCCTGAGCAGGAGTTTGAAACTCTTAGCTCTCCCTCTCCAGAAACCAGATGAACACACTCGACCATATCTTTAAAATCACTTGCTACAACCTATTGAGTTCCACCGTTTCCCACCACATGCCGGTTGGTTTAACCTCAGCCTGACCAGGATCAATATCAAGCCTCAATTATCTTCTTCGTATTTCTCCGTCTGCCATTTCTCATCAGTGAAACACACTTTTCCAGAAAAAAGCTCAACAGCACATCTGCGCTGCAGCACATCTAGTTTCGTTGATGTTTCTGCAATTTACAAACGTCTGTTAAGAAAATCCGTACAATCTAACACAATCATGGCGCAGTGAAATCTTTGTGAAGCTTGATTTAATTATTTTTCTACATGACGGCACAAACACAGATTATGCGGCATGTGTTCTATCAAAATTCCGCTCATCTCAAGGGGAGGGCTCTTGAAGAGATCAACATATCTAAAAACGGAGCTGAGGGTAAACCTTTGCCCTCTCATCCACATAAATCACGTCCACTGGTTACACTGAGCATTTTCTCAGTGGGAGAACGACCAGCAAAGCTGGTGACACATACAGCGATTAAACTACAGTATTACCACACACTATTATTTATAATCTGTCAGAGAGTTCGATTAATGCTTCTGAAACAGGCACATTGATCTCCGTCCACCAGATGTTGAAAGTTGAACCCACTGCTTCTCTCTTGATCCAGTTTGTCCATGTTGGACACGTTACCCTCCTGTTCTCACAGCGTCAGTTTTAAAGTTTGATATCGACAACCCTCACTGTTGACTTAATATTGTCCCAGCCATGTCTTGGTATTTTCCTCACATGTGTTGTCAGAATGGTTGGAGATGTTTGCTTAATTTAAATGGGTTTTGTCTTCATGAATGTGTTTTCTACGGAAGCCCTGAGGGACAGATGAGAAAGGAAAAAATCTGATACTTTCTGGGCCCTAAAAGTTTTTTTTGGAGCCGATTGAAGAAAATGTCTTTTCGAGAAGAAAATAAAGCAAATCTTTCAGTGTTTGCTTTTGTAATACTCATTTTGACCACAAGAGGCTGAAGTGATGTCCAAAATTAGAATAAAAGGCGATTAAAATTGAGATGTTTTTTATGAAATAGTAATGGTGGAAACCCACTCGTTCTTTGTTTGATTGACATAAATAATGTAAAATTCATAGAAATGATTTATCACGAACAGTGTTACAGTTTGAAACTGGTACCCAGTGGCACGTTTTATTTCCCGAAACTTGTGATTTTCAATCTTATCTGACTGAAAACTTAAACCTTAAATGCTGCAGTGTTTTTGTTTCTTTGATTCCTTCACAGGTGCGTCCCTTAGTGTTTCACAAGAAAGAGACATTCCAAAAATACAGTCAAATCTGAAAAAATACCAATTATCTCATTTTATTTCACAACAGCATACATTTTTTCCATAACTACAAGGTTGAAGTGGTCAAGATGTATCTCATTTAAAAAAAATATGTACTGGTTATATTTGCTGGTTTCAGCAACTTAAATCTGAAGATTTGAGGTTTTTCTGTCACTGTAAATTGAATTAATTTGAGTCTCGGATTGTTAATTGGACAAAATAAAAAAATTGCCATGGTGTCATCTCGGCTCTATGGAGACTGATTGGACTATTTTACGACGTTTTGTTCTTTACAATGAGGCTAATTTGAAACAGCACTATTGATAATGACAATCCGTAGACGCAGCTCCAATTTAGCTCAATTTCCAATATTTTAGCTGTCGGCTCTACAAAGATGAGATCATAACTCAAATCTAGAGAAGTGGCTATTTACCTCTTACCGTTTTGACAACAATGCTTTAATGATTTCATGTCACATTGCTAATTTGGTGTTGTCGATCTTCACGCATTTAGAATATGAAGATTAATGGCAGAGCCGCCTGACAACCCGACACTGTGGGACGCGTACAGCAACAGCTTCATGCCTCTCGTTAAGATTTAACGTCAGGGAGTTGATTAAATACCTCTGATGCCATATTTTTTTTGTGTGTGTCATATTTCCTTTGCAAAAAAAAAATGGAAATTTGAAGAGAAAAAACACAAAGAAAGAGGGACAGTAGGCAGAGGCTTCGGGCAGCACAGACTGGAGGATCCCTCACAGGATATTTAATCTTCACGGCACCACAAACCATTGCCTCAAATGACCATGGACTCATTTTCAGAACAGATCATTCAATAGAATAATGCAGTGACGTTGCACTTGGGATGCAGTTTGTCCTACGCACCACCTGATGGCAGCCACAGACAGCACTAAAAACCTCAGTGTGAATCGCTCTCACAGGACAGGCTCGGTGCTGCATCCACAGAGAAACCACATCATCTAAATGTCAGCCGACCTGCATGTGCCACAAAAAAAAAGGAGAATGATTTTCACATCCATCTTCGGGGGATTTTGTCAATTCACAGCTGTATGATGCAGAGTTTGATGCAGTGCAGCCTTTGGGAAGGACAGCAGGGTGAGATGAAGTAAGACGGAGCGGGATCAATGCCGTTTGATTTTCTGTGGAAGCTTAGCCTGAGCATTAATGTAACAAAGTCGAGCTTTCCCCCAAGACTGTGAGGCGGCTCCATAATTAATCGGCTCTGTAACCTTCATCTCATTCGTCACGTCGTTAAGTCCCCCGTCAAGCAAAACCTCTTTTTAAAGAACTGATTACCGTGATGATGACACACTGAACCAATAGCCCACTGCTGTCTGACATAAAGACGTATGCAGAGAGGAAATGGTCGTGAATTTTAATTTTTTCATTGACAATGTTTGTTTGTATGCTTTTTTGAGGGATTTCTTCTGACAAAGTAGGTGCGTTCAAAACAGGGAAAGCAATGATTTGTTTCCGACAAAAATGCGCTCACCTCCTTTTGTTTTTGAGCATGTGCATTTGGGTCACATTGTTGGCCAGAAACCAAAAAACAAACATGGCAGGATGATGATGATGATACATCGACAGAGATTTAGAAGCACCTGCAGGGTTTAAGTCTGAGGCCTGGTGCCCGAAACCGAAGCCTGCTTCTCTTTTCATTTCATTTCATTTCATTTTCATTTCTCTGTTCTTTCTTCTTTTCTTTGCTTCTTAAAATGAGGAACGGTAAGTCAGTCAAATGTCCTTCATACTCCAGTACTGAAACAGTAACCAGAAAGACCAAACACAATGCTCATTTTCAGGTTCATAAGTTTATTTTGGGTGACTACCTGAGTAGAAAACATTTTGGTTAAAAATTCTTCCCAAAAACTACAAAGAGCACTTCTAAAGGTGACGAGACGTTTAAGGAACAGTGCTTTCTGTAGGAGAGGAGCTTCTGTTGGTGGGTATCATTTTAACTTGCAAGACTTTTTAGATGCACATGAAACTATATAACACACACACACACACACTCACTGAATGTGAACACATTTTGAGTCCGTACTTCTCTCTTTGTTTTTGTTTTTTTTACTTTGCAGCAAACCTGTTCGCACCTCCAGCTTTATAAATAAATCTGACCTTATAATGTTCTCATTTATTTTGAAACAGAGGAGACTCTAGAAAGACTCTACAGCGCTGATGTTTAAACCGACACAGCACAAGGTCAAGTGCAGATGTAGATTTAAACCACCTATGTGCTTCTAAATTTCCTGTTTGTCTGCCCTACATTTCTGAGACAGTGTTATCTGCGACAGCTCGTGTCTACAGAATGCATGTAGACATATTCAAGATAATACATAAGGCCACAGCTCCTAATATCAAAGCGTTTGATTGCTCTGAGCAGCTGAATGCACAAGAAAATGCAAGGAGGCTATACGTGGTGCGAGGAAGCCTGATTGGTTACCAGAGGGGGTTCCGTTTTTTTTTTGTTTTTTTTGAGCGAGCCATCTGTCACTGACTTCACACTCTCCCCACTAACCACAGAGCTGCCAAAGTCTCTAAACCAAAAGCACACACACATTCAAACAAAAAGATATGTAGTCTACTCGGCACACGCTCAACCCAGTCAGCTTGACAAGTCAATCAGCAAAGATCGGAGCCGATCACTGCGGACAAAAATAGCGATTTATTTACCTTAAATGTTTGACATATATGTGTAGGTTAGCCACTGGTATGGTAAACTGCGACCTGATTCACTTACGTTCAATTAGAATTGTCAGCAAGCAACAGTAAATGTCTTTACATGGATCTCAGTAATCTCGTTAGACCTGCACCATCCGGGTCCAGCTCTACTACACTGCAGCTCTGCTCTGTCTAGCTTTAATTATGTTAAGCTGCTCCTAATGAAACTCAACACTTCTCACAGAAGCTTTGCTGTAAACGTGTTCATTAGTGAAAGGTGAGAGCAGTGAGAGCGTTTAAATGTGAAACAGATTGCAGAGTGTTGAGTTCGTGTTAACGGTCACCGGCACAGACACCAAACCAGACTGGCACTCAGCAGAGCGCATACAGTCCCCCATTTCATCCGCATCAACTCGTACTCACTCATAGACACCCGCCACCTACATATCTTGGACATTTTTCCATAGAGATCCATGCTATGCTCCAGTTATTCCCTCATAAAGCAGCTCTGGAATTCTTCCTCCCTCCCACCATCAGACTCTATTGACCTTTTCAAGAGTCGTCTTAAAAACACACTTTTTACTCATTAGCCTTTAGCGGTTCCTAATTCAGTGTGTCTTCACTACTATCATTATTCTGTTAGTGTTACTGCTGTTGGTGCTATTACAACATGATGGCAATTTATTAAGCATATCGCTGTCATTGTATCATGACTGCGGTCATTATTTTAAAATTATTATTATTACTGTATCATCACTCTTGTTTCCTTTTCCTCTTTTTTTGTCTTTTTGTTTGATTTGTGTTTCCCTCTGTATGCTGTAAATAGGGCTGAACAATTAATCCAAGTATTGAAATCCCAATGTAAGTGCAACCTCCACAATGCAGATGCTGCAGTTTCTTGATAGGAGGTTAAATTTGTCACAAGAGACCAATATAACAGAAGAATTGTGGTGCTTCAGAGATATGCACATAGATGATGGGTGTATGGGAACATACTTTTTTGATACAGACACAGGCAAAAAAAATTTTTTTATATATTTGTCTTCAGTGAAAATAAAATGCCAAAATGACCACTCCCACTAAAACTGTGACTCACATTGCCAGGTTTCTATTGATGTTTTATTGCATTTTGCTTTGATTGATGCACCAACTTTTCTAAGCCAAGCAAACAAACTCCAATTTCTATTTAGGTTGCTTAAGTGCAAATTGAAACCGCATTCATTCGTGAGAGGCAACATTTATATTTGAAGTGCCACAATCGGTAAAGCACAAATAAACACCTCAATCAACAGTACGGTGTTTGTTCTGTCCGACACAGTCACTGTACTGAGGGCTGTGTTGAATATTGCAGACTCCATCTAAAGAACAGAAGAGTTGGTCTGAGCACAAACAGCGCATTTTAGAATCCAGCTCTTTCAGCTCGTACCTTTGACTACACGTCATCCCTCACCCTCTGTTCTGTCGACTGCAGGGCTTCATACAGAGTTTTGGAATGGAAACAAAAACAAACATTTCTTTTTCCATACCTTGTTTTCAGAAATATAAATGTGCCTTTTTTAAAAAGAAAGAAGGAAATAGAGCGAAATAACCAAATCTTGGCTTAAACAGTGATATTTTATCAAAACTGCTAGTGATGTAATGTCACCAAGTACATTTACTCAGGTTCTATACCCAAATACAGTTTTGAGGTAGCTGTACTTGAGTATAAGGCAATATCCAAACATTTTATATAAATAAAGGGATAAATAATAAATAAATAAAGGGCTGACAAGTTGATATGCTGTTCACTCCTTTGCATTTCCCTTTGCAGCAACATATAAAACACTTAATATAATATTGTGTAGAAAATTTTGAATTAAAAAAAAGACACAAGTATAACATAATAAATTAAGTGCAGCTAGTCTGTTGTACATTAAAAAAAAAAAAACTCACGCCGCGGTTCAATGTGTGATTTTTGGCAAATATCCTGAAATTCGATACTATCTATTGGCTCGAGCCGTTGAGTATTTCCATTTTCTGCTGCTTTTTACTGTACCTTGCTACATTAATTTTGATAACTTCATTTAATTACTTTAGTTACTTTGCAGACTGCATGCTGCATCAGAACCAATGCAGAGCATTTTTTAATTGATTTATTTTGTCAGCCATCAGAAAAAAACACTGATTCCAATAAACTGAAAATTGTTGCATATCAGAATACTATACAGAATATACACATATATACACTTAATGTGTATAACTCACATCTACATTGCCGTCAAACCGCCCTTTGCTTTGGATCTACATTCCCTCAACTATACAATGTCTGGCAGCTGTGCATGCGGGGCACTATATTATGCTGCGGATCAGATATTTGAGTTGGACTTTGAGCGGCTACGCACTGCTCCACACAGGTAGAGAGATGACACTTAACTACTGCAGGTAATCAATGACCTGGGGATAAGTGCCTCATAAAACTCCAAATCAAAAGACCCTATTAATTTACGTGCATTTAATATTAGAGGCTTTTACTCAAGTGCTATTCTATGAGCTACTTTGACCAAACTAATACTTTAACACTCAACTGTGAATTTTGGCTACTTTTTACATCACTGTTTTCTGCACAAAAGACATTTTTGAGTTCTCTCCACTTCTAGCCATGATTGTGCCATCTCCATAGAGGTGCGGGACTAATATCCTGCAGTGAAAAACTAATCTACAGTGAGTAAAAAAGTGACAATGGAGCAAAAAACTCCCTGAAACTGTATTGGGTTTGGTACGGAGCCCTGAGTTGTTTACTCAAAATCTTTCCTCTTTCTACTCACCAATCTCTTTGCCCAGTCCTGAGCGCAGGATGGCCCCAGCCGAGGTGACCACTGCACAGGTCTTGAAGCTGCCCCGGCCTTGCCTTCTGTTGAGTTTCTCCAGGGGAAGAGACGGCACAAGACGAGCCCAACCGAGTGAAGAGAATGGCTGCTCCAACCCGTCCACTGTCCTCAGCCAGGCCTGGGCTTTCATTTGACACAGCAGCTCCTTGGCACTCTGGGCGGCGTTGCGATGCCCCGTGTAGGAGACATGGTGTTTGTTGGCACTGACGTAGTCCTTCATGGCACGCTGCAGCCGAGGACTCAGCATGCCAGCAGACACGCGGCCCCGCCAGAGCCGCTGCACCACAGAGGCCGACTTGGAGAAGTAATACTCCTCCAGATCAGAGGAGTATCCACCACCCCTCTTGCCTGCTGTAGTCCTCATCCTGTTCCCGACTTCTTCGTCTTCATTGTCCCTCTCATCTTCTTCCTCCTCCTCCTCCTCGCCACCGTGGTAGCTTGCAGTGCTGATATGGTTCTGGTACTCTGCAGTCTGGGAGGTTCTCTCCCGACTCTGAGCTGCAGCGTCTGAGTGAGAACCCACATTTTCTGTACCAAAAGAGGACCATGCAGCCAGGCTCTGTGGGTCCAGGTAGTCCTGGTGGCTGGTGTCCGGGCCACCATAGATGGCGTAAGGAGCACTGTTGGGGCTGCGGCTAGCCTCAAGGCTGAACTCTGGGGTGGTGGAGCTGGCAGAAGGCTCAGGCTCTGGCTTATCTCTGGGGTAGGTTGTAGTCAAGGTAGAGGCTAGCTCAGAACGGGAGCCCAGATTGGCATGCTGTTGATGGGAGGCCTGTATAGAGGCCAGGCGTCGGGTGTCAGGGTGCTGGGAGAGTAAAGAGCCAGCAGAGGTCAGGGGCTCATTCACACGAGCATCCAGGAAGTAAGAGAGGAGGGCGAGGAAGAGGAGAACCCAGGCCAGCATTCCCACCAGCACCAGCCTCCGCCACTGCCTCATACTGGACTTCATCACCTCTCACTCACATACACGCCTGGTCAGCTGGCCCACCAACAACAAAGCCCCACGGCCAGGACGGAGCCCGGAGGTCAGCTGGAGGGCCTGGAAAAGAGTTCAGAATGAAACCACTCAGTAGAGAAAGATTAAATGCTTTTTTAAAGTAAAAGTACCTAACTGAGACAACACACACATATGATGACGGGATTAGGGATGCAAATTCTTTTAGCAATTCCTTTAATTGATGCTCGGCCACCTTAAAGGTGCACTATGTAGTTCTGGGGAAGAAATTTTAATCAGAAGAGAAAGATCTTCACTTACTGATTTTCTTATGCCTATACAAACTAAATAAACACGCTCTCTTCAGTTTATTCAGTCATGAAGACAAATAAACAAACTGACCTTAAAGGATAACACAGCTGCATACTGTTACTTTGTTTATATGTGGCGGACCCTGCCACCTTTCTAGCTTCAGACTGTGTTCTGGGACCTTATTTTCCTCTGAGAACAGCTTGTTTTTTCAATTATGAAAAAAATAAATATGTCTGACTTTGTATAATTAATTATAATTACCTCACTAAAATTGTTAATATTAATTTGAGTCTTTTAATCCGAGTTTGGACTTCCTCTCCAAAACTACATAGTGTCCCTTTAACAATTGATTATTGGTTAATGATTAATAATATGATATACTTTGGACATGATTCCACCAGAAAACCGTTTTAATCATCTACATTAGATGCAAATCAAAGTAGGCTACTTTAGGAGTTGATAGAACAGATAAAGTAAACATCAAGTTACTTGAATGAGAAAATAAATAACACAAAACTGACGTCATATCAATTGCGAGGCTTCCGTCTGTTGCTATTCAACAACTGGTCCGACAAAATCCAGCTCATGATGAGGCAATTAATTGGCTAAGAATGAAAATAAAAATATTGCAATATTATTATTATTATTATTATTGTTGTTGTTATAGTATAAAAAATATTAGTTTGTACAGAATGTCTTTTTGAAAACTACAAATGACTTGCATTTGAATCAAACACATTTTCACAGAGTAGTTTTTATTCTACTTCGATAAGCAAGTATTTCTGATTTGTGACAAGATGTTTCTGTGCCCATCCCTGATTGATGGTTAACATATTTTTTTTTATTGGATAAATTCTTTAAAAACAGCAAATAATCGTTTAAGATCCCTAAAAGGAATAATTTCATATTAAGAGAATTTTACATTAAATGATTGATCATGTAGACAAAAAACAGAGAAGAAAGAAGTCTAACCTTGAAAATGCAACGATTAAAAAAGGCACAATATGTAATAACTGATCCTAATGCCGCTAATGGCAGCTACAGTTGGCAACAGTTAGCACTTCGTATTTTGATATGCTGCCTCTTGTTGTTTGGAGTATAAATATGACAGGTGGCCAGTTCCTGCATATGGCACCTTTAAAATTGTGCATTTTCTAAAATGTTCAAGACTTTGGACAACCCCCTAGAGGAAACATGTACCAGTAAAGCAGACATTCCTGACACTCACCTCAACTGATGCTTCTATTTCTTCATGTCCATGAGCACTCCAGGATTTAACGGGACCCTGAGAAGAGGAGTGGTACAAATTAGTGGAGTCAAGAGTTCATGTGCATACATGAAGCAGTGTGTGCATGAAAACACACGGCTCACACAGACACACCGCAGGAAAACACCTCCTGCAGGGCTCAACTTGGCCGCTCTCCACACATAACAAAAAAAAAAAAGGAGAAACATTTTTTAAGACTGCAGCCATCCATTAACTGGAATCAAATCTACAGTCTCACTCACGAATTCTCCTGCACTTAAGTCAAGAGAAGAAGTGAAGGTAGAGAGTTGCTAAATCTCAGAAGAATTTTAGACTCCATGTGATAAATTAGATCTCTTTAATACATGCAGCATGGAGAGAAGACCCAAAGTGTTCTCTACAGTCTTCCAAATGTTTCCGACTGAAATACAAACCGAGGACATACTTTTACGACAGTTGGTAATTACTCCTTCCCAGAGGTGGGTAGTAATGCGCTACATTTACTCAGTTACATTTACGCAAGTAACTTTTTGTCTAAACTGTACTGAGTAGTTTTAATGCAACATACTTTTTACTTTTACTTGAGTATATTTGTGAAGAAGAAACGCTACTTTTACTCCGTTACAGTGAGATACATTCCGCTCGCTACTTTTATTTTTATTCATCTGTTATTCAGTACACAGCAGTTTGTTTTGTTTTGTCAGAGACTTCCACCAAAGGCTCTGTCACATGACTCTTTTTCACCAATTAAACGTCGTTAACGCCCTGTCATAACGTCATAAATTACTGTCAAATGTACCTTGCTTTGGAGTAATATATTGTTACACTGCAGCCTCACAGACAGACACAAACATACAAACACACAGAGTCAGTGAACAGC
>OMLP01046509.1:16162-41727 GCA_900302685.1 Spondyliosoma cantharus
TTTGTGAAGAAGAAACACTACTTTTACTCCGTTACAATGAGATACATTCCGCTGGCTACTTTTATTTTTATTCATCCGTTATTCAGTACACAGTAGTTTGTTTTGTTTTGTCAGAGACTTCCACCAAAGGCTCTGTCACATGACTCTTTTTCACCAATCAAAGGTAGCCACTAACAACGTTTGACTCCGTTTCACCAATCAAACGGAGCCAAGCAGTCACATGACCACACACAAAATCTCTGCGGCCCAGCACAGAAGCAAAGTGATTGAAAGCATAAAACGATGGCGGAAACAACAGCGTGTGATTCGGAATCAGAAGAGGCAGAACACCCCTGGTCTCACATTCAATCTACGTTTACTTTACAGACTATAAAAAAAAGAACAGCCATGTCATGCGCTGTCATATGTGTCTGCTTAAACATGTCGACATGTCAGCCTACAAGAACTCCACTTCGAACTTGAGAAAACACACTGCGGCAAGTTGTACATTATGTGTTTTGGCTGCGGATAGGCTAACGCTAGCCCTGTTACAATGTCATAAATAACTGTCAAATGTACATTGCTTATTAGTTATTGTTATCGTCACACTGCAGCCTCACAGACAGAGAGACAGACACATGGAGTCAGTGAGCAGCAAAGCACAGTCACAATGGTGGAGAGAAAGTAAAGTGAATTTCAGTGAATCAAAGAATTTGTAATAAACAAATGTTGCTGTTTTTTCTGTTAGGCATTGAGAGAGTATCCCACCGTCATGGTGTGGTGTGGTGATGAGTCTGTCTTAATGGATAAATTCCCTGTAACCTCACTGATATTTTTTCTGTCAGTGGAGGGTTCACCCCAACAAACTGATGAGGTACACAGACTTAATAGAGTCCCACAGAAAGCGAAAATCCTCCTCTTCCGACGAACCTCCTAAAAAGAATGCGAAGATCACAAATTCCTTCGCTGTCACTCCACAACAGCTCTGCCATGAATTCTGTCTTTACAAAGATAAAAAAAGTAGTGGCTGAATTTGCCTTAATTTATGTTTTATGTTATGCTATTTTAGTTATTTTGTAAAAATGTAATTTATTATTGTTTTAGTTAAAGAATTTGTGCATTGCTATTTTATGTTTTTGTCTATTTGATTACATTCATGCTCTGATTATTGAAACAATAAATCAGAAGTCACTCAGTACTTGAGTATTTTTTTCACTAAATACTTTCTTACTCTTACTCAAGTAATTATTTGGATGATGATATGATGATATTCTAGAGTAACAATACTCTTACTTGAGTGCAATTTTTGGCTACTCTACCCACCTCTGCTCCTTCCCAAAACAATGACCCTTTGATGGTTGGGTTGATTATGCCTTTCCCAGGACAGTGACCCTTGGATGATTTATTAGGACAGTAAATGTCATCTTATCCATCTTCCTATAACACTTCAGGCAGAGAGAATTGCCCCTGATATGATTTTCTGACCCTTACACCTTAAAGAGGAATCCCCCCCTCCTCCTCTCACATCCTGATATGGTCTTTACAGAACATTGATTACTAAATGGAAAACTATGTAATTTCCCATATTTCTCCCTTTTGACACAACGTGTCAACACAACATTTCTGGGAATTACATTCAAAATTCAAATAAAGCAAAACCATTAATAACAACAACAACAACAACAACAACAAAAATCCCTTAATTTGACCTCAAACGTATGACTCATACATACAACACACAATACAACAAGACACATTAAATCAAATCAGCTAGCTCATCAGCATTGAACCCCCAAGATCTGTAATCATTTTGTCCAAACTCGTTCTGCTTCTTTGTTGTATTCCTTGATAAATGGCATTATTGTGGCTGTTCTGATGTCTTCTCTTTTGGGGTCACCTGACTCTGTAGTCAGCATGCCAACGCCACTTTTCTCCTCTGTGTCTTCTTGCACCCTCGTTGGTTAATAATCCATTGCCATTTTTCTGTGATGGATGGGGTGTCTAAGTATCAGTATAAATTACATCAGTTTGACTGGTGACTGCAAGTGAATCAGAAGGTGGTGTGGTAGGTATGAATATATAAGGACGTTTGAAGTTCATTTGTTGCTCTGCTGAGGACCAGGATTGGATAATGGCCACTCTGGTGACCAATCCAACGAAGAAAAACACAGCCATGATCTTTCTATAGTATCCCTTCTCAGCATTCCACAAATAGAGCAAATGATTCCAAGCGGCGTACTCACTCGCTGTCTACGACCTGTGCCCGACTTCAGGTTTGATCAAGTCCTCTGTTTGTCGGAGCGGAACATTCCCCGAGTGTCCTTCAGACTTCTGCCGACAGTTAAACCTTCAGTCCAGGCTCAGGCATCAATCAGCAGAACTTCCATCCCATCCTCATCACCAAAATGTAGCGGAAATTCTCCAAACAAACAATGACCCATTGATGGTTGGGTTGCTCATGCCTTTCCCAGGACAGTGACCCTTTGATGTCATCTTATCCATCTTCCTATAACACTTCAGGAAGAGAGAATTGCCCATCATATGACTTTCTGACCCTTACACCTTAAAGAGGAATCTCCCCTCCTCCTCTCACATCCTGACATGGTCTTTACAGTACATTGATCACTGAATGGAAAACTACGCAATTTCTCACTGTTCAAATGTGACTCTCAGATCACGACATATGAATCATTTTATTAAAAAAAACACATATAAATGAATAAATGTATTTCAAGGGAATTGTTTAGAGGGAGATTAACTGTGACCCAACTAACTCAATGAAGACTCTCGGGGGTAAAATGTGAAATGGTGATTTTCAAACTGACTTCTTGCTGACCTGCAGTGCAGAACTGAGTTATTTTTTTCCCCTCACACACACCAACACTTGATTGTGACTGACTGCTCCTGAGTTTATACAGGTTGGGAGAGTCAGACAGCCGCAGCAGACATAATTACTAGATGAATCAAGAACATTTGACCTTCAACTGGCAATAGACAACTTTTTTGGATTGACTTATCATTCTGACGTAAATACTGATTACACAGTGTAACGGCTGTAGGAAAATGTCTCCACTCACATATAGATTGCTTCTCTTTAAACCTTGCTTTCACTTTGCTATTCAGTCAGAACACCAAGGAAACATGTCCGTGACAAACACTTGTTCTCCGTTAACCACATCTTTTACCATTTCTAGGCAGTATATAAAAAAAACTATGTGTAACTGATTAATGAATGACTTTATCAACAAAGGAAACCATTGATAGTCATTTTGATAATCAATTAATGACTGATTGATCCAGAGGTTCTGTTGCCTTTCTTTGTCTCACATAATAAAGTGAAAATGTTTAGATTTTGGATCTTTAATCAGACAAAACAAGCTCCATGAGGTCAACACCTGGGACCTTTAAAAACTACAATGAGCTCACATTTTATGGAATAAACAATTCATTGATTAAATGATGATGAAATTAACCATTAGTCGTAGCCCTACAGATTTTTTGTTTTTCCTTCCACCATTGTTGCATGCTCCTCCAATTAATTTCAGTGCAGTTACCAGATAACATTTAAAGCCATCGCCTCACTCATCATGGATTTACCATTAGTCCTCGCTTTGCCTCGCTTCACACCACTGCTCATTTTCCATGAGGCTTGAAAAAAATATTATGTCTCATAAAAAGTAATAATTTCTTCTGTCATTAGAGACTACAGCTGTAACCAACAATGCTTTTCATTAGCAATTCATCTTTTTTACATCTACAAAAATGTTGAAAAACACCCTGTTCTTCAGCTTAAACCATACATCAAATATCAAAAATTGTTATATCAGGTAACCATCTGTTGTTACACCATCTTCTGACTTTTATTTTGAAAAGTCATCCAATATAGAAAGCTATTCTGTTTTGTTTGCAATTCATCTTTTGCACTGAAATATAAAACTTATCTTTTATGTATCTTATGTAATACTATATTATTTAATACCATTTTCTTATTAAACCCCTCGAGTCCTCACACTGCCCTAGCCTGTAGCTCCCATAATTTTAAAATGATTCCCAGTGTATTAAAACACGAAAAATAGAATCTTGAGCTTTGAATAGTAAATAACTTAATGTGATGGAAATTTTGTACTTCATGAAGAGAGATGTGAACTGAAGTCTTACACAGGAATGTTCAATGTAACTGTTTAACGTGACCCGTGACCTTGTTTTAGGTAAATAAATTAGTAACTATCAGAGTGAAAACACACCCACAGAGACAGATAAATACCATGCGTTTCTCCTAAGACATTGAGTCTTCACTTTGTAACAGACCTGTGTTTTGCTCTGTGAATGCTCCTCTTGTACAAGATTAAAACCTTGTTTGAACTTTGAGCTGACTCTGATCTCCTCTATCCTCCTCTAGTTCTAAATTATCGTAGAATTATTTGAACACTTCAAGTTATCATCAATAAACTCAACATGAAAGATCTGTTATATTCCACCTATTGCGATATTTGGGCAGGAAAATATCTTGACACACACTGTTGACACAAGCCTAGATAACGGTTTTCTGCCCATCAACAAAAACATTAACTGACATAGTTATTCATACTGAATTGAAGAGTGTGTCTGCTAGAAAAATCAGACACGCTCTTCAATTCAGGCATGGTGTTTCATCTCCACTAGGGCTCCTTCAATTTTTTATTTCTTTAAGCATTTATTCTGCTGATTATTAACACAAATAATCGACTGATTGTCAAGTCTATTAAAATGTCAAAATGTTCAAATTGCTTTTCCTGTCCAACCAACAGTCCAAAAACCCAACTCCTCATTTTCTATCAGAAAAGACAAAGAAAATCTGTATCTAAGAAGCTGGAACCAAACAAATTTGACAATTTTGCTTTGAAAATGGCTGAATTGAAGAATCGGTTATCAAACAGAGCTCTTCCACTGACCAGTACCAGTTTACATTTCCATTGCCACTTTTAACTGCACTAAGAATGGAACTTCCAAAGTGCGCCAACCCCACCCTGCCTCCAAGCAAACCGTGATGACCCCTCGAATGAGCCTTGTGAGACTCATGTCTGTGCAGGAAAGAAGAAAGGAGAGAAAGGCATTTTTAGTTTAGGTTCTCTCCCTGTTCGGAATGCGTTTCATCACTTTCAACTGCTTCAGGAGTTTCGTTAGTTCCTGCTGGTGGAAATCCAACATTTCCTGATTTTGATGCTTCAGAATTAAAGCTTTCAAATAACTTAATGACGGAGGAGTTTTACTGTGTCCAATTTATAGGAAATGAATCGCGTTTGCTACCGAATTAATGGAGCTTCGTAAACGCCTTTTTTTTGACAGCGTTGTGAGGACGAGGAGTATTGAGCCTACAGCCGCTTCTCTGATCACTACACAAGCCAGGCCCGCTCGACTAATCGACAAAACTGCTGCAGCTCTAATCTCTCCTTTTCTGTTCAGACTATATAATCAAACCAAATGCAGTCAAAGAATTTTTCAGATTATAAAACACAGAGGAATTATCAAATTATTTCATGGTGTTTTCTTCCCTGAGCTGTCACCATTGCGACAACCATTAAAGCACTGTGATTATGAGACAACCCCTCATCATCACTTCACATGGGTGTGAATGATACCTTTGCTTTTTCCATTGCTGTACAAAAAACCCTATCATTAAAAACATTCTCATTATCAGCCTCAGTAGAATACCCCGGTGTACAACACGTTAGCTCCACTGATGGCTTACAGAGTGAAATACACAGCAATGAAGGTAAACAAATGAAGCATTAAATTGCCTCACATCAGAGGACTACAATCTTCTGAGCCACACCTAATTATGAGCTTTGGTCTCTTAATGTGGGAGCATTTCGAGAGAGAGCGAGAGAGCGAGAACAAGAGAGAGAGAGACACCGGGTGAGGCAGGAGAAAAGAAACTCCTCTAGTCCAGCTAGCTTCCTGTCTCTGAAGCTGCCGGGCATCCCTGCGCCCCTCCCCACCTATGCCCAGACATCCAGGCCTCCAGCCCCGGGGCCACACAGGAGGCCAAAGCTCATCCACTGACCAGAGTCAGGCAGCAGGGAGCAACTGGGCCAGAGGGAGAAGAGACAGTATGGGAGAAAGAAAATAACGGCAAAGAGACGGACGCAAAGGCAAACACATCTGCGCAAACACACACATCTGATTCCCTCTGAAAACATGCAGCGTGTTCTGTTTAAGGCCTGAGGGCCACAGACAGGTGGGGCAGGTGTCAGCCAATAATCCTCTGTGTAGCAGTTCCAATGTGTCTACAATGCATGGGTCAAATGCTACTCATTGGAAAATATGCCATGTAACACCTGGAAAAAATAACAGCGCAGCCTGACACCCAAAGAGACAAAGAAAACAAGCAGCTGCCCAATGACAAAGTTGTCAACAAGCAAATGCCATCTATATGCACCACTGCTCCAAAGAGTGTGTGTGTGTCTGTGTGCCCGGAGGCATGTCGTGCCTGCGTGTGTGCGCGTGTGTGCATGTGTGCATGTGTGCATGTGTGCGTGTGCGTGTGCGTAGCTAGTTTTCCTCACCTGGCAGCAATCAGGATGTGTGCTTCAGTAACTGCAGCGAAACAACATAAATGCGTGGCACAGATGGAGAGGCGGGGGTGGAGGACAGAGCTAGTCTTGTGAGGGCTACACAAAGAAACGGTACAAAATGGGAAACATGGAAACGAGACACTGCCAGACAGCAGAGGACGACTTAATGACTTAGTGGGAGTCGGCAGGAGACGATGATGAACAAAAGGAGCCTGAATATAAAGCGTAGATCTCGTACAGTGAAGAGCAAAAACTGAAATATCTAATATGAATATATGATAGTAGGAGAGGAGGAGGCTGAGTGTATGCAGGTCATTTGCCCTCAGGAGGATAATTATGTTAAAAATAGGAAAAAGGAGCAGTGAGGGGTGAACAGACAGGAAATGTTGTCTTTAGTGGAACACATCTCAGTAAATGTCTCAGCTAATACATTACATACATTAGGCCTCAGGACATACAAGGTGGGTCAATATGAGTTTAGGTGGTGAAAACATGCCCACTGCAATTTCAAAAAAGCTCAAGGTCAAATCTTCAGATGTTTCTTGCCAAACCAACAGTCCCACACTTATAGATGGCAGATCATTCACTACAATATACAGCAATTAATGTTATCGACAAAGTCACAACAGAATTGACATAATTTGAAAGACGTCTATGAATTGTTTTGCAGTTAGCTAACCAGCTAGTACCCTAGCCACTTTGAAGTTCAAGCGGTGACAGTGAACACCACCAACACTCCCCCGTTGCTTCAAGCTCCCAGTCCAGGCAGAGTCTGCTAATACGACTGCTAGCTGCACAGTTAACTCCAACTACAGTAGGCAACAGTTAGCGGTTATACTGGCTCCGGGTTACTCTTCCACATTTCGGGAAAAGTTTGTCAGCAGCAGAACTTATTACTTTGCAAATACTTGTCAGCTTGGCTCACGTGTCTTCTGAGTACAACAGCGTAGAGTTTGGCCCTGACCGTCTGCAGCAGCTCAGAGTTGAGGAACTTCTGACACAGAACTTAGTTGAGAAAATGTATCCCACTCTCAAGAATGTATGGTAAATAAGAAGCAAGAGCCAGTAGCTGGTTAGCTTAGCACAAACAGCTTACTAAAGGGCTCTGTCCAAAGCTAACAAATCTGCTGGTGGGCAGGCTTTGGTTCCTTTGGACGTGGCCGGAACAGCCATTTCCCCTAGCCTTAACGCCAGGCTATAGTAACAGGCTGCTGACGGTAGCTGCATGCTTAACTTGAGTGGCATCCATCATACACTGCACTGAAGCGATGACACCACCTAACTCCTGACTAAAAAATGCACAGAGGTGGAGCATGATGGAGATGAGGTGGGAAAAATGAAGCCCGGTCAGCTAGTCAGCTATCTGTAACTCAAGCAGCCCTGCACTTCATTATGCATAACTTGCCTCGTCAGCTTCCTGGCGTAACGTCTTGCTTTTCATTTCGGCGTCCATGTTCACAGTTCAGAGCAGACACACCGGCTGCGTGAGTCGGGCTTGTCGCGGCACGTGTCAAGTGAGGCTCTAGAAGTCCAGTCCCGTCTTGGGGACAACATGTAGATGGTCATAACGGCATCGTACCAGCGTTTCATTACAGTTTTAATGTCTGTATCTCTAAAATATGTCAGACATGGAGAGAATGCACACACCAGGTGAAGGGCAGTTCCTCTCCTGGGCTTTGGCGCTCTTTTAAATGGGGATAAAGGACAATCCTGTCATCATAGCTATTGATAATTATCAAAGGCAAACTCCATGTAAACAGACAGGGCAGGCAGGAGCAGCAGACGCTCGGCAACGCAGCCGTCACGCATTTAACAAGCGGGCAGTGTGTTATGCGTTATACAGGTTGGTGTAGGTTGCTGTTTGCTTTGGGTTTTTTTGTAACAGGCCGTACACAAGTTTATCTCTGTTGTAAAGTTGGGTGTTTTATATGGGGCTATATGTGGACTGAAGGACTTTTTAGAACCAGCACCAAGTGGCCATGTGAGGAGCTGAGCTGGCTTCCTTTTCCAGCCCCAGAGGTTGCCGCTTGATTAAAAGAAAACATTTCTAGTGCCTAGTTCTTGTTTACGACTCGACGACAGGTCTGTTTCTGAGTGGCAGCTGGTGTCCCCATGATCCTCCTCCTCCTCTCTCTCTCACAGCGTGCAGCAGTGTGGAGCACAGAGGAATGACAGCTGCTGCTTTTTTATTCACTACATTCTCACAGATAACTGCTCCTGCGACCTGCTCCATTTTAGGTGGCATCAGCCAATAAGCAAACAAATGTGTCTGCTAATGATGCCAGCGTGCACTTTTCATTTGCAGCAGAGGATGCATACAGTGTTTGTACAGCTGTTTGAGAGAAGGTTCTCTTGGGAGAGATTTTCCTGCCTTTTTTGAAGAGCTGGATGTTTGGCCTCGAGATAAACCGTGTCCTGCAGGCCTTTGTCACCCCGTATGACAGACGTTACAATGATACCGCTGTTCTCAACTGTCAGCGCGAATAAAAACAAGGTATCAATGTTGACTCACAGGCTGAATCTAAAAGTCCAGACTTTCCGGACTGCAGACTCATGGATTCTGCTGACACGTCCCAAGAAGTCCGCAAATGTGCCTCGGGCTGTCCAAATCCACAACTCCTCTGTGAACTTCCAGA
Source organism: Spondyliosoma cantharus (assembly GCA_900302685.1). Lineage (NCBI taxonomy): Eukaryota > Metazoa > Chordata > Actinopteri > Spariformes > Sparidae > Spondyliosoma > Spondyliosoma cantharus. Next base: position 25,332 of record OMLP01046509.1, read on the forward strand.
GTGAACATACCTCATAACAGTATGGATGCGACAATGTAAAAGGAAGTTATAGTAATGTCAACGCAAGTATTGTAGCATTAAAAACAGCTGAAAAGAACCCTTTGATATGAGCTGCAGGGTTGGGAATTTCCATGACTTTCCCTGGAAATGATTGAGGTCTGGGATCCTGTCTCAACACATTTCCTTCCCTCATGCCTCGCTGACCTTACGCGATGACAGTGAACATGTCTCGGTGTACAAATGAAGCCTGCACGGGTTCGGTCTCCAAGTCCAGAGGGTTGGATTCAGTCACAGACTAAACTCTGCCAAGCACAACTGATTGAATCTTTTGACAACTGTGAAATCCTTTAGTGCTGTTATCATCAAACAGATTTCTAAAAGTTGACTCGATTTTGCAAATTTAGATTTTGTTCAAATGTATTGCAAAAGAAAAAAAAAAAAAAAACGTTTCTGTTCCAGCCAGGTGTGTGTGTCAGTGTTAATTTGGCTGCTTTGGCAGGAATGTTGATGTCACTGCTTGTCTTTTGCCACTTGTGCATCTTTCTGCATGATTTAATGCTGCAACTGTTCTCTCTGTCAGTTCTGTGTGTTTCTAAGGCTACATGTCGATGTGCCCTCAAACCAGGTCCGATGCATGTTTGCGCCCGTTATATGACGAAACTGAAGATGACACTTGGTTTTACTCTGCAGTAATCAAGATGACTTTACGTTTCTGAATCTCATACAGATTGTTGGAGCACGATGGTACAAGTTGAAATGACAACGCACAATGTCTGCACAGAGCAGAACGATGGATCAGGGAGTCGGATAGCAAAACGGCAGAGTGCACCTGGTCAATTTTAATTTCAATGATAAAACACACTTACAACAGACAAATAACGAAACACTTTAACTACGTATCCTAATCAACCACAGTAGAAGAACTATAATCAAGGAGAAATGACGTAATAACAACAATCAACTTAACAACGCCAGGCAGATGTGACGCTCTGTTCCTCAAACGCTCCTAGCGTCGCACACACTAGGTGTCGCCAACAACTTTTCTGGTAGAAACCCTGCACATTATATACCGAATATACAGGAACAAGGTAATATGTGAAGGGTTTTGCACCACACACATCGATTTGGTGTTGCAGCCAGTATGATCCCATCCCACGAGAGTCTAACGATATAGATACATTCCGTCTTTTATGTAAGCACATTCCTTGGGTCCCAGCATGCCCTGCTGCTGCCTGCTGTAATATTCTCAATGTGTCTACAGTATAGGCATAGCCAGAGGTGACTGTACTGAACTACAGCCACTGTGTGACTGCCAGGTAAGTGATTGGACAGGGCCTCTAGGGAATACTGCCATACAGCATCTCAGCGAAAATTGTTCAGTCCACTTTACTACACCCTGCTGAGGAACCAGGGTGGAGAGGCGGTGTTATGAATTCTTTAATCACAGCCAACCTGAAGAGGGTTCTGCAGGGAGAAGTGGTTCTGGCTGTTGCACAGAACATAAAAGGCCACCTGAAATTTTACATTAAATACAAAGCAAATACAGAGGTTGGCTCACAGGATCGTATTCAAAATTCAGCATAAAACATGTTAAATCACAATGAGTGGGCAGAGTCAGATTTACGCTGCCATTAAAAGATAACAAGGAAATTATAAGAGTCTTACAACAGTAAAGGAGAACACGCTGTCCTTTTTTAAAAATTCTGCACACTACACGGCTACGGGATGCAAGTGTGCACGTTCTCTCAAATACAACGCTGTCCGAAGGGCTTGTTCCTCATAAAATATTGAGCCCCCAAGAGTGGAGTTGTTCTCCATCTAAAAATATAAAGCCGTTTTTCCTATAATATTCACCTTGCAGCAGCTCAGGCAGCAACCAACTAATACATCACTGTGAGGTTACAAAAAGGCAACAACACCAGGTCAGATGAGCATTTGTAGACACACTGACAGAAGCACGAACTCCGTGCTCCAAAAGACATTTTTGTGATTTCTCAATTCATTCGTGAACGTCTGACATTCAAGGCCACATCTCCCAGGACTGTGCGGAACAGAACACGAAATAAAAACAGGTACAGTGTGTGCACCATGTACAAAAAGTGAGAATTTCCAGCAGGTTTTACATGAGGGACACAATTAGAAACAGGCTGAAATAGTAATGGGTACTGGCGGTGGGTGTATGCACCTCCACTACTGGGGCCCAGAGTTATTTATGAACTCAAGTGGAGTGTTTTCTGGGTTAACGCAGCCAAAATCAGACTCTCAGGGCTCAAGGCTGAAGAAGCAGACCTCTCATTCATGAGAACTGAGCTCGTCCATCGGAGCAGCAGGGGTACCAGCGCAGGGTCGGCTGGTAGAAATGTTGAACTTGGCTGTACTTTTGCTGCAATGCAACGAGACGTCATCCTGCAAGTTGTCGAGTTGACCAATACAATGAACACAATAGCACATTCAGGGTGCATTACTTTCTAATGGGAATGTTGCAGGAAGGTGTTTTTGCCATTGCTTGAGGTTCTTCTTTCATTGCCTAGTTGGAGCTAGCTTAGTTGCTACGGCATCGTTTTCTAGGGGGGGGGGGTCAAAACAAGCCAGATTGGGTGATTCTGGGTTGCCACCCCTGCATGCCTGAGCTTCTCCAGTTCTTGCCTCGGTGAGATATTTGCATCTTGATTCATGGCACGAGGCACCAGGCTGCCGCACCTCTAGAGTTTCAGTCTAGGTGTGCTAAATCCCTTTTGGACAGAGATCAGGGCGGTAATGTGATAGTGAGGAGGAGGCTATGATGGGAGGCTTTTCACGCCACCTTCAACTAGAGCCAGTTGAGACAACTATAAACACTGTAAGACTTGATTCATCAGTTTTCCCGGAAATGAAAATTCAGTCATTATCCACTCACCCCCATGCTGATACAAGGTCAAGTGAAGTTTTGTAGTCCAGAGAACATTTCTGGAACTTCACAGTAAAACACTGAATTCTCCTAAATAACTGAAGCAGTAATGGACGTTCTGAAAAAATAACATTGCTCCATTTAGCAGACACTTTTGTCCAAAGCAACTTACAGTAATTAATTCATACATTCATATACTGATGTCGGTGGCTGCCATACAAGGTGCCAACCAGCACATCAGGGCATTAGCGTGATCCAGTTTTCTTACGTTTTTTTTAAAGCCAAAATCTTCGCTGTAGCTGCTAATCTAAAGTACGTTAGCGCTCACCCCCTTGAAGTGGGTGCATGGGCACCGACCGTGTGTAAATAACTTCTTTTCAAATCAATCTGGGATCAGAGCTGTGCAGAGCCATTTTATGGTTGTACACAGTCATTTTATTCATGTTTTTAAGTCCCCATCTTCTTCAGTTGTTTAGGAGAATGCTGCAACACTGATTTGGACCACAAAACTTCACCTGGCTATCCATCGCATTGGGTTGAGCATATAATGACCGATTCACCATTTTTGGGTGCAATTATCCTTTAACCTTTAAGCCTTCCTGATTGTGTTTTAGTCGCCTGAAACAGAAAAGTGAAGTAGTTAAGACACTGATAATGAGGACATCCTGTCTAGTGTATCCAATTCAGGACTGTACTCATCCTGGAATCTTCAAATGAGCAAATTCCTGCTTCAACTTTGCCCAAAGTGTGAATACTAACACGGAGGCTGTATAGCTGCTGTTCGCACTGAGGAAATCATAAATCCCAAGACAAGACGACAAGGTATAAACTTGTGAAGCAGCCGAACGGTGTTTAATCTCAGCATCTGAACTGCAACGTACGGGGGAAAGAGCTCACACAGAGGGAAAAATAACCATCTTATCAACACCCCTCTTACACACTAAATTTGACTTAGTGCAAGTGTGTGGGCTGCATTTGAAATGTGCCCAACAGATATAAGAAATGTTATCCTAGAAATAAGTCTTGACGAATAGAATTCTTATTACAAAACTGTCATTAACGCAGAGACACTTACACAAGTATTGATTTGTACCATTTTGAGGCACTGCTGTAACATGAACCGTCCAAACTTAGCCAATACATGGCGTAATATTTCACAATACAGCACACACTGCCTTCTCATACAGAGACAGACATTAGTCTGGCTGTGGATCAGACGAGATAAATGAGCCACTGCGGATAAGACGGGGACATCAGAAGTCACTCCAAGTCCTGAGCTAAAGTGAGAACGTGGAGCTAAAAGAAGAAGCATATGCACGGACTAAATGAACCACGTCTCTCTCCCCACTTAATGAACCCCCCTGCTACATGTCCACCCTGCTTTAGCCTCTGGAGGCAATGTGGTTATTACCATGTAGGACATCAGACTTCACCCTGTGTAATTATACTGCCAGCGTCCGAGCTCTCCGAAGGGTCCACTGCACTTCATCTCATCTTGAAACCCCAAAGTGCAGCTGTTAAGAATAGCCTGCAGACTGAACGGCTGGCTACCTCCAGCTCGTACAAATGAGCAACTGCGGACAGGGCGATGTCGGAGCTCAAGCACTGTCTTGTTGTGTAAAACAAGTAGCAGCTTTTTCAGCGTTTCACATCTACAATTGATGCCAAACGCGTAGCATAGTTTCCAGGCCAGGGGAGACAAGAACAAGATAGGGCTGATATCTTTGTTTTGTTTGATGGATGGAAGGATTATTACGTTTCACTTCTGAGCCAAAACCTTAAAAAGAAGACATATTGTGCTCATTATCCGCCTCACGGTTTATTTTGAGTTACTACTCGCTACATGCTTGAACGCTCAAAATTCACATGCCAAGTGCTGCAGCTCTGTACTCCCACCCTCTGTCTGAAATGCTCTGTTTTAGCTCCTGTCTCGATTTGGTTGTTGACACTGTGCAAGTGCAACTCACGGGACCTGTCCCTGACCCGTCATGCCGTGCGCCCGCTCGCAAAGCAGCCGCTGATGTGTTTCTTTCCACAGTCGAATATTAATTTTCACAATCGAATCGCCGTTTTTTTTTTTAATATTTCAATATATATCAGAATTAGAATAGTCATTGACAGCCCTAGTATGGACTTTGACCTTTTTAGCTTTCAGAATCTCTTAACTGCACAAGGGCGCCAAAGGAATAGGGAAAAAAACAAAAAGAGCATAATAGGTCTCCTTTAAAATTCAAGGGATTGAACCATCCCAATATATCCTGCCAAGCCCTAATCCCGCCGCTGCTCCAACATGACGACATAATGAAAGGCTTCATCCTCCATTCACTTCCACTGCTCACCTTCGTTCATCCATTCCACCCCACCCCACCCCACATCTGCCTTATATACTGTGACCTACATTTGGCTGGGGTGCTGTGCATACAGATGTAAGCACAGACACGGCCCCGCTCAATGTTTGTGTCTATATGTGTATGCTCAAAAGTCAGTCATTTTAACATAATGCCTTTACCCACACAAGGAGCTGAATTAATATGGCATCTACTATTCCATCTCTGTGCCATGTGAGCAAATGTGTTTAGTAACTGTATGCTATGTGGGTATGCCTGCCAGTCTCTGTGTGGATATGCGACTTAGTACTCGCAGTAGATCAACCAGCTCCTCTCCACTGGCACCTAGCATGTGGAGCTGAGAACGCACTGCAGGCGATGCAGCTCATTCCAGCCATCCCACTGCCTGTCAGTCACGTACACTTCAGCATGTCATCGCATGACTGCATGCACGCAGATGAACAGTTAAATACAGTAGCCTTAAAACCTAAAGCAGAGCACAAACTAAGGCCACAGATACAAAGAAACAGAAACACCGCTCAAGTAAGTGGACTAAATGGAGACACAGAGCACGAGCTCTATGTGACTTGAAAAGATAAAAAGGCAGACGTGCCAAGTTTTGTCTGACTGGTCGTGAGCGTGCAGGGACTTGAATGTAATGCAGGTCAATAACGTGAGTGTTACATTCCACCAGTATGATGGCATTTCTTTCAACACATGGATGTTCAATAAACATGCTTTTTGTTTTTTTTGCTCGTTTACTGTAAAATTAAGCTGACATTTTCACATATGAGGTAGATGCTCTTCAGTCAATTAAATAATAGATCAAACTGAGCTTTGACAAGTCACACAGAAGCACACCCCGCAGTACACACAGTAAGATACATCTTAAATAAGCAAACCCCAGAAATTGTGACAGGTACTTTTCACTTTTTTCGAGATTCCCAAAAACTTTATTGTCCATTATCTGTCTTTGCTGTTGCCTGGCTAAATAAATCCAGTACATACAAGAACAACAAATGCACTAAAATACAACACAGAACAAGTATCTCACAGACCAAATTTGTACTTAATTGATCAATAAAATAAAATAAATTCATTAAAGAACATCATTTTCTCAGCCACAGCTCTTAACATAATGACTGACTGTCATAATTCTGAGTGTATCAGGTCGACTTGCAATAGACAACGTTTTTTGCTTTAACTGATCAGTCTAAAGTAAATACTGATTGCACAGTATAATGGCTGCAGATACATGACACAATGTGTGTACAGATTGGTTCCCTACTGGCCTGCCACTGGGCTGGTTTTTTCCCCCTTGGAAATGAAGGAGGAATTGCAGCACAAAAGAAGCGCGTCTCATATTGTGCAACCAACGCAGGAAGAGGCATCGATGGAGAACGCCGGTGTCGTGTCAATGTGTGTTCCACTGTTTTTTGCCCCGACTTGTCATCCAATAAGTAACTAGTGGTATGAAATGCCAAGTCAGCTTTAGCATCACAGACTGACTAATGTGGATCAACTAGAGCCTGTGATGAAAGGGCTGGCAGGATTGGAGGTGATCAGAGGTCACAGCAGCAAAGAACGAGACCACCAACATTGTTGTCTGGCAATGACGCCCTGTCTGAGAGCACCTTAACAGACATCTGCTGCATTACAATTTCTTGTTACTTATTGACCCAGAGTGAGTACACTCACTCAGAGATACTGATACAAGTTCATATATCAGCCCAGCCAATCAAACAATCGAGTTCTAGTCACAGAATAAAATGACATAATTACATGCTGAAATATTTATCATAACATGGACTCAATTGTTAGAATTGTTATTATCAAAGCTTTAAAGCAGCAACAGCCGAAAGCTGTGAACACATTGACACTGGCATAAAATCAATATGTTAAACATGTACGCATTCGTGAAGCAACTTTAGCTTTCATTTGAGGATGCGTTCACGTCAAGCTGAGGTCCATTATTTATATTTGCTCGGTCTCTACTAACTCTTGGGGAAGATAAATCGCTTTAGCGGCTACATGCTCCTCTATGTTCACCAGCTTGTAGCCAACTTTGTCTGACTGAGAGTTGGTACTGGGCAGGTAGTGTATATTGGGTTTCTTTAGGGCTTTAGCAGCCTGTAGAAACGAGGCTGATAAGAGTGGCAGGAGTGAATCAACACTAAAGTTTTAGGCTGTCTGTTGGAGACACCGAAAGTACTGCATTGAGTTGAGGAGAGCTGCAGATTTTTTGATGAATCTCAGTGGGCTTCTTATACACAAGCATCTTATCAATGTTGAAATAAAGATGATGATTTCTGCAGCTTTAATATTTGGGACCCTTGAAGCAAGGATTTCTGTAGCTTGGCGTGTCTGATGCGAGATGGTTTGTGGCAGTCTCAGGAGTAGCCCACCGGTTCAACCTCAAAACTGTCACACCTGCTTTTCAGCAGCGTGAGTCAGCGTTTGTCACTCTCCTCAGCTGCACTGCGCTCCATGGCAAAAGGGAAAATATGTTCCATGTGTATAAAATAAATAAAGAAGATTCCTGCTCCCCTCTGCGTGATGCACACGCGCACAGAAACAGGAAAAGATCAAACCGCGTTCACCGTTCTGTAAAACAGTCGAAGAAAAACAAGCTCAACATCTTTCATCCCGACTCTCTCTTGGTGGTAGCGGGATCCGACTCATGAGGGAAGGCTTCATGCGGCTGTGACACCAGGTCCAGCAAGGTCAGACCAGAAAGTACTAACTCCATTAAAGACTGATCCCTCTGAGGCAGATTACTTCTGTCCCGTCTCCCGCTATCCTCCTTGAACCGCAGCAGCGATTATATCTGCAGAGCAAAAAAATGTCTATTTTTGCACAGGCGTGCCAAGACACTCATTCATCTTGCTCCGAAGAAGTGACTACACCCAGTAATGGCCCGAGAGGTGCAGGGAGGCGGAAGTCTCTCACACCTGTCACAGTCCATCTGCTGTAGAAAACTCACACCTGATCCACAATGCAGAGAGGACACGCGGGGGTCTACATGCTGCCTCTACGTGCACACACATATGCACACTAGTTTTTCGCTATCATTCACAACACAACAACATTGAGAAATTGACATAACCAGCATATTCTGTTTTGACATGCAGAATGAGGCTTGACTCCAAATTTTCTGATTTAGGAATATATTTTATGCTAAATTTATTCAGGATTTAGGGAAAATTCTTTGGACACATTGACAGCACATTCAGTGTACGCATCACAATTGTTTTTTTTTCCTTTACCGCAGGTTGTGACACACAGCTGTGAAGGAGATCTTGTGAAGAAGGAGCTCAGGGGGACTCCGATGTCTGTGCAGAAGAATTAAATGTGACTGAATCTTGGAGAATGGCTTCCTGGTCCGGGAGTATTTCACCCTGAGGTTATTAAGGTTATTCTTCACCAGGGTTGTGCATCTTAAATTCCAAAATCTAATGTACTAAATATGACTAGTTATTCTCCTTTAAACGTATTATGCTACCTAACAATAATACTGTCCGTGTAGAGTAATGCGTAGCTGACACTACTTTTGTGTTACTCCCTCCAAAATAACCAGAGAAGTACAACTTGGCATTTCACAGCAGGTAATTAGAGCTAAATAGTAAAATTGTTCGTTTATCTCACAAAAGTGCAATTATGATATAGAACAAATAAACAGCCTTTTGAAATAAATGATTAGCCTTTGATGAGGGGATAAGCTGGCAGGCACAGGATCAAAGTCTGATCATTTATGAATACTTGCGCACCAACCGTATGCCATGCCTCACTGTAGAGTTCCCTCGGCTTCCGAATACATAGCCTGCACCTAGCGTTTTCGTCTCTTTCTCTGATTAACTGAAAGTAAAAAAAGAGTATACTCCATTTTCCTACTGTCCAGTGCTGAAGAGCTCTGTATCCCCCTTCAGTCTGAAACGCTACGTTTTCGTTCCTGTCTCTTTGAGGCTCTTTTTTTAGTGCGTTACTCCCAACACTTTTCTTTCCTTACCAAAATATGTGTAAGCATTCTATTGGATAGTCGGCCTGCTTTCAGGCTGCAGCAGAGTTAATTTCTGGTCAGAAGGAGAAACACACCTAATTTTAAACATGACAGACATGGCACGACAAGTATTTATTTAGCAATGCATAAATATTGCAATGACAGCCTTTTCGGAAGTTGGTTCAACAAATGAAAGAGGGAGGATGTGTTTGTTAATAGTATGCACCGCTTCATGTAAACTATTCACCGTTGTGATTATATGCAGGTTTTTATTTTTTTCCCCTTGTGTGTCCCATTCGTCAAGCCAGCAGATCATATATTCCATCAAACTCCATCCAGAAGACGTTACATCTGAGTTAAAACATTTTTTTTTGGTCTAATCAATAATATTCTGAGTAACACACATCGTTGTTCTGGAGCTGATGACAGAAGTTGCGGAGGAGTACGACGTCTCGCTTCTCTCTGATCTCCGATGAGTTGCACATGCGCTGCACCGATGAGGCAGCTAACTAGGCTCAGAAGCCACAAACAGCGGTTACGTTTTTAAGATCTTTCATTTCACTTTCAAACTCTGCGCCAACTGAAGGATGTTCAAGTGCTGCTTGACACAGCCAGATGGAAAGATATTCACAAGCCATCGACCTTAATGTCATAGCACCGCAACTGAAAGGGAAAATTAGCGTTTTCACCCCGGTGTTGTGTTCATATCACAGCCGAGCCAAGTCGGCGGCGATAAATGCCTGTGACTACTGCAGCGTTACCTGACTTATGAGTAAATCCCAATATTTTACATTCACATTGCACACAAAAGCCAGATGTTAGAGTGTGTTAGCACGTTTTTCTGGCCGACGTGAAAGGGCTGCTGGTGGCATATTAACGTTCATCGGCCATACAAAGATCTTAAGGGTGAAATCTGCAATACTTTGTGCATGTGCACGTTTTAAACCTTTTCTGCAGAAAGCAGTGCAGACATCCATACCATAACACTGAGCTACCGCCTGGACACACATATGCACATACACACCTGGACAAGGACACTGCACTACCAATTAGCCCCTCTTTTTCTATCAGCGCACCGTGTGAAGTATTCATGCGCCTTGTAATTACCAGAGCAGAGGACGTGTTTCATTTAAAAAGCAGCACCACTGACACAGCCCTTCAGAGGAAACAAGCCTCTGACTCATTCAGAGTGAGTAACGGACAAGAGAAAGTCATCAGCCATCAGACATCGGCTGGCTGTTCCATGTCTGAACTGGAGACGGCAGACTTCAAAGTTTATAATCCAACACCGCTGCACTTAAAGCGCCTCACCAGCCGCAGTCGGAGGAAAGGAAATTACTATAATGCTTGGTCTGAAGAGCAACCTCCACTTTAGCAAGAAAAGGACGTCTGATGAAAACACGTGGCCGGGAAGAGTCAAATCATCCTGACCTTCTGAGCACACCCTATTCTGATAAATCACACAGGGCAGCGGCTCTTGATGACAGGCTTTCACGGTGCACAGAGCCCTCTCCAATGCAGCCTGCCAAAAGCAAGGTCCTATGAAGGAAATGCAGCTCTAATCCTCACATTATGGCCCATAAATACAGCTGGGAGCGCTGACGCCCACAGCAGGCAACTGTTTGATGTGAGAAAGTAGAGAAAGTCCACTTAGAACTCATTTCACTGTCCCTTTCCTCTTCTCGTGGAGGTCGGACGGACATAACGGCGCTTGTATGGTCAGATTGTATGAGTAGTCACCTCTCAGTCCGTTTGTTTTGCGAAGCGAGGATGGATTCAGCTGCATTTCATTCGCTTACTCATCCATGTTTAGGACAAAAAGGAACAAAGATGGAGATGAGTCTAAGGAAGCTGCCGCTACTCCGCAAGCTGAGCTAAAAACCAACAACATTTCTCTGGTCCAGACGCACACAAATGAGAGCAGATGTTACAGGTTAACACGTATGCTAATGCTTCATAAAAAGATGCTCACAGGATTTGCTCGTATCAGGACTTCACACACACAGGCTGTTGTATTTGTGGGACGAAATCCTGTTTGACTGTCCGGAGAACAAGCCCGCTAATCTACAGCTCTATAGCCATTTTCAGACAGTTTACCCTCACTATAATCTGCCTGAACCCTGGACGCTTGCTTCTAAACACAGACTGAGATTAGCAGCCTATCAGGGATTTATAGCGCAACTATGAAAGCTACGCCACAATAAGCTGCTCATGTCACTGTTTAGGAAGACTCAAATAAAAGCGTAAAGAGCCACCGTACGACAACATGCAGACACAAGTGCCTAAACAACTCCTCTCAGGAAGTGTACAAGCTTGTAAAGATGGTTAATCACCCCAGATATCCATGCGTTTCTCATGGAGAGTCCCGTTCCTCGGAGCGCTTACACTCTCGGCCAGGAGTGAGCGGCACAGCTGGTCTTGATGACTCCAGCGCTCCTTCTTTTGAAGGCTGAGCTCAGATAACTGCCGCTCTGGCCAGTTAGTGCGCATCTGAAATTACACCTCCACCTTCCCAGAGCGCCCTGCCCAGGCAATCCTTCCTCTCCTCTGTACCGTACTGTACGTCCACACACACACACAGTCTGGAACAAATACAAAGGAAACTCTACCTCCTGAATTTAAGGATTAACTAAAAAGAAGCAATAGTGTTGACTCAGAACTTTAGCTTTGTCATTTTATGAGCAGCTGTCGGTGTTTTGATATAAAGCATAAAGCATCTGTAGATCAATAATTTCATAACGGCAGCGTATTTGGATGGCAGTGAGACGAGCTCATTGCTTAGCTGTCCCGCCCACAACTTCAGTGTTTTGGTTCACCCTCACATCTCTCATAGAATCATTTCTAACAGTAACTGTTCAACACCAGGTGACACAGACACGGTTAAGAGATTAGCTTGTGACTGTAGTGGAGCGTTTAGTAACAAAAAGAGCCAGCTATTTCCCTCAGGAGCTGGTGGAGACCAAAAACACAGCTAAAAGAGAGTGAGTGTTAGATACACCATGACTCCAGGTGAATACTAATGCTGCTTTGTAACTGCTGGAATAGTTATAAACAACTGTTTGCTAACAAGTTCACTTGATTACTCCAAAAAAGGAGGTGATATGCCAATGTGTTCACAACTTGTATCTGCTGCCCCCATGTGGCCAGAAAAACGGTTATTGTAGCTTTAAACATATTTATCTACCATTTCCCTATTAACATTTGCTGATTGACATTTAAAACCTTCTCATTTTACATTTGCAATTAGCGTTGGGCTGAAAGATGAAGGCCATCTTCCATCTCCAGTGGCAGGCAACTACTAACCCTATAGCATCATTTGAAAGACAAACTTGTCGCAAAATAGTTTTTGTATTTTTCCCCCTCTTGTTTTTATTATCAATGATCTATTTTAAGCTCGTCATTGATTTGTCTAAGTCATAATAAAAAAGGCTGCTGACGAACATTTTTCATCACAGTTTTTGTTAACAAATCTGATCCATGATTTATAAGAGAGTCCACATGAAGTTGTGTGTCACCTCAGAGTTGCTGTAAAGGAGGAGTTGTTGTTTGTGTTGTTTTTTTTGCCGGCTGCCGTTAGTTTGTTCCCCCCTACCCTGACATTGCTATTCTCATTTTTTTTGCCTTACTTCCTCAGTAAAGCTTGGCGGCTAATTCTGTTTCAAGCTTCTGAAGAAGAACACCGCTAAGTTACAGACGGTGACGAGACAAATACCCTTTAAAACCCAGCATAGGGCTGTATGTGGAACACTCGCCGGGCAGAGATGTAGAGTTGATCCGACTCTGTTCAGTGGTGACGGGAGAGTTTTCTTGGCTGGGTTGGAGGTTGCTAAAGTAGGAAACAGTTCTTCTCCTACGTCTGATATTCCTTCCGGACAGAGGCGGTTCAGGTGCTTTTTCGGAGCCAGTGCCTATAGTGCAACATCCCCCCCCTGTGAACAACAACGTCATCGTCCATCACAATGTTTCATGGAGGACCTCATCATATGTCAATTCAGCTGACATCCCCCAACCCTACTGGCAACATCTACCCTGATTCTTATGACAGGCGATATCATCTTATGGTTAAATCAATGAGACTGTTCTGAGCAGCCTTGAAGACACAATGGTTCAATATTAAAAAGGGGCTTCACTGTGCCACTGCTGATCGACCGTTGCACGTCTGCCTTTTTAGAGATGGAGAGTCTGTATCCTCCTGCAGCCTACGCAAACAGTCAAGAAATCCGTCTTTAAAGTAACTCCTGCTCTTTCTATTCTATCAGGTCAGTCAGTCATACAATCACTCTACCCTTTTTCTTTTTTCAGCATCAACTGATCTAATATGAACACAGGCGTTCAATTAATGCAGCGGAATTTATGTTTCATCCATCCGACTGAAAATGTCTCTTCACACATAAATCGCCTACCCCTCCCAAACCTCCTGTCTGATCTGATACTAATCAGAACAGGCAATTTTTAACTAGTTAACTCAGTTGCTGGGTCATCACTGACGCCAAATGTGCATTTCATCAGTTAGTATTTTTAGAACAACGGCTTCTCCTCACTCCGTGCCTGGGAAAAAAAAAAAAAACAACCGCCACATGTCCTTTTCAACCCACTCACTGGTGTGTTGGTTTGCAGTGAAAAACAGTGGTGACAAAGCGTGAATGAAGATGCTCACACAGTTTTCATATAGCTGCCGATGGCCAATATAGATTGTACAGAAAGCAATTTAATCTATCCTTGTTTACCCTCCGCTCAGCTGGCTGCAGCAGCGCATCCACATGCACCGCTGTGCACATCAATCCAACGGCAATCAAAAAGGTTGTTGGAGGATTTCATAAACTGAGAATTAAACATGCACATAGACTTTTCAATATTATTTCACAGAAGGAGCTTTAAAAAAACGAAGAAAAAAGCCTATATTATGTGTCATTTCTGCACACAGCATCAATCATGTGATGGCCTGATTCCAAGTGGAACAGTCATTTTTGTCTGTATTTAGAACTTGTTCTGTGTTCAAATCCATTTGTCCCTGTGGATCACAATGAATGCACATTTTGTGAGCTCATGAATTGCAAGCCAAAGAATCTCCACACGCGACAATACTAATGAATAGTAACCTTTTCTTGAGGAAAGCCTTAGATTATGTTCAGATTTGGTGGGAATACATAAGAAAATAGTATCTGTGGAAAATAGCTGCAGGACGCTTGCATGTAGGTCCACCACTGGCAGGATTAAAGTGGAGTACTGTTCGTGCATGCTCTCCTACACACCTGTACAATGTCTGTACACGGCGCCCCATTTGAGACAATAAATATCCAGCTGCAGAGACAAAGAGGTGCCAGCCAGTGTGTGGCAGTAATTAGATAGCTATGTGTAAAAGCAATATCACAGATGTTCTGCGAGAGTCATAACCCCTTTGCACATTGGTGGCTCGCATATGTGGGTTTATCAGGCATACACCAACACATTCATAATGCATCTTTAGAGCGGGTAGCAACGGCTATTCACTTACTATAAAAACAGTGCTCTGGCAAAGAAAAGATAAATTATTTAGTTTTGGTTTTATATAATGTGTGTAGTCAGTCCTGCTCTGGTGGTTAAAGGGTAACTCCATCAATTTTACACATTAAACTGTATTTAAAAAGGTCTTGGGGAGTACTGCTGCATATGTGAAAAAGTAGTATAAAGATTTTTGTGGCTCCAGAGGAAGATGTAATCTGATAAATGCCTCTGGTGCTAAGTTGCATTGTGGGCAATGTAGGAACCAGGTTTTGAAAAGTAGTCCACTGTTCTAACACTGTTGGACTCACTATGGATAGTTTTGAAACAACTTCATTTTTCTTCCCGTTAAAAACCTGCCCCCTACATTACCCACAATGCAACTGAACCACTAAGTGACATATGCAGTAGTGCCGCCCGAATCCTGTAAACACACTTACAATGTGTAAAATTAGTGGAGGTACCCTTCAAAAACACAATCCACTAAATGTAACTTTTGTTGTCATCCTTACGCCATCTGCAATGGTTTATCAATTAGATGTTAAAGATTAAATTAATCGCCAACTATTTTGATGACAGACAAATTCGTTTGAGGAACTTCTTAAGAAAAAGTCAAAATCCCCCGGGCCTACAGGCCTCTTAAATGTAAAATGTTTTCCAGTATTTTTTTCCTCAGTAATGTCAATGTCCCACCCACAACACTATCTGATTGGTTACACAATTGGGTACCAGTCTATCAACACTGAATAATTGGATTCTGAAAGCAACCAGGAAATAAAGTCCCCAGCTAAGTGTGATGGAGTGCAAGTATAACGTAGCAAAAATTTATATATTCAAGTAAAGTTCCTAGAATTTCTACTAAAAAAAAAAAAAAGGTGCAAAATTTAAGAACTGGGCACCTGTCAACTTCATACTCAAAACAAATAGGGGACAGCATATTGGTAGTGTAGCCACTAACTGTTGCTTAATGTGGCTGCTGTTAGCTAGTTTGCCCAGTTAGCTGTGCTGCTAGTGGTCATGAATGGGAGCTCCGAGCACCAGGAGTGTGTCAGTGTTTACACCGCTAGCACAGGAGCTTTGGACCAGGACAGGCTGGGGCTACCTTGTTAGCATGCTAACTTCAGTAGACATCTCTGCAACACAATACACAGACATCAAACGTCAAAACTGTTATTTCTTCAGATTATATTTGACAATTTTCATATGTTTTCAACTGAAATCTTAGTAAACTGTACTTAATTACACTCCATTAATAGTTATGCTGGTTTTTGATGATTGACATCTTTCACCATTTTCTGACATTTTATAGACCAAACATCTATCTGATCAATGGAGGAAAAATAATCGACTGATGGAAATGATGTGCAGTTGAAATCCTACTCACCACCCCCTTCAAAAGCTTTCAGAGCCAGAGAGCACAGAATTATTCAGCAGCTGCACACACAAACAAAATGACACTTCTCTGACGCAAAGTCACCACAACCTGGAGAGAGGAGCTCTGTGCTTTCTTCCCCGCGTTGTTTATGCTGCACAGGGAGAAATTACAGAGAACAGCCTGGTGCCTTTGATTCCAGTGGACTACAGTGAGGTGTGTGCACATCCTCATTGTAATGTGTTTCAGTCCTCTCCAGTCTCTCTGCTGTTCCTGAAGGTGATGTGTTTTGGTGACATTGAGCTCGGAGTGACAAAGCCACACTTTCACAT
>OMLP01046512.1:6445-35223 GCA_900302685.1 Spondyliosoma cantharus
GGCCGACGCCCTGCCGGAGCTCTCTCAGCTCATCGCCCCCGCAACCACAGCTCCCACTGCTCGCCGTAAAAGCAGGAAGAACAAAGTGTAAGCGCCAAGGTGCCCGCTGTGGCAGGCATCAGGTGTCGATTTTAAGTGCGGTGCTCCTTAATTCTCACATTTCTTTTGTTCTTGAGAAGATTAGATGTGAGTTAAAGACAGCTGTGATGGCGTCAGTATGAGCAGACGGACTGACGAGGCTCCATCTGTTGTCACGCTGTCAGTAATACATTGTGACACAAACAGAGACTGAAATAATAGGTATTAAAACGTAACCACCGTGATGTTGTCAGTGGCTTCGTTGTCACTACCCATTCCTTGTGCACCTCACAACAGAGATGAGAAGGGTGAGGTGTCTTGCTCCTCTGCTGCTTCAGTTATCAGCTACTGAAAAAACCCCAATGTGTCTAATTCAGAATGTTATTTATTAAGACAGTTACAAACTAGTTTAAAGTCTTCTGGATGTAGTCTGTCAGGTTTATTATCTGCTGTTCAGTGTGAAAGGAAACAATTGCTATTATGTATTAAAGTGCACATACATGCTAATTTTGAGATATGTGTTGTCCAGACTGCACTGGAAGAAAAACTAAGATTCCGAGATCCGATCCGAAATGTTGTGGTGGAGACAGGTCTCTGTAAAGATGTGGGCACAAGTCTAAAAAAAAAAACTCACAGCAGTCAGTATACAGTATGTTGTGAATTGTTTTGGCAATGTCACTCTCATGTTGTCCAGTGGTGCATGTAGAGCATCATTCCCTGTATATGACAGTTGGGTATGTTGATTGATTGGAGACTAACTACGAATAAGTGTGTATGTACTGTACATACAGTACACTGCATAGTAGGCGGAATAGTGAAGAACCAGTGATAAAGAAAGACATCCGGTCCCGACAAGAGCTGCTGCATACAGTTTCACGCACAGAGATGAATGAAGTTGTATTGAATTGACAGTTTGAGATAGCAGAGAGGCAAAGTTGGGCGACCTTCACAGGTTGTGTTTACGCCTGGCTGAGATCTGACTCCAGTGGAAGCGAGATAAAGTCTGTTTTCAGGCTCTTTCCTGCCTTCCCTGCGGGAACTCTGGCAGACAGAGAGTGGAAAAGATAGATAGGATTTAAAGAACGAAGTCTAAATAGTTACAATGTTATGAGAACACAACTTTTTTTCCCCCCCTGTGCCTATATGCAGGGTGGTCAGACAGTTGTATGTCTTGTCTCCACACTTTTGTCTCCTGTCAAAATGAGTCATTTGAAATCTTCTTCAGGAAGATGGATTAGCCTCACTGTCACTGCTCAAACAGGACTCGGGGTAATGTGGCAGGTCAGAAGGTCAGGCAGCTGAACCTGGTCTGGTCTGTGAGTTTGTGAGGCTTCAGCATCATCATCAGCATCCCACTGAAAAACACCTTAAAGGCAGGACTGATCCAGAGCCTGAGTTTACTCAAGTGGAGTGGCTGTCAGTGATAAGAGAGACGCAGGTGAGGTTAAAGGTACAGTCTGGTACAGTGGTGTGATAAAGAAGCTGAAAACAGACAAGCCATCAGAAACAAAACCTGCTCATTTGATGCAAAGCCAAATAAAAGCAGTCACAACAATTCTGCAGAAGCACCAGTCCTGTCCGGCTCAGAGGGCTCATTTTCATCAGATCCTGCTCTGCACTAAGAAGAGATAACTCGAGTGGCACAGCAGTGCACAGGCTGCAGCACCACCAGCTGTATGGTTTCATATCTGACACCAAGATGTAACAGCATTATTCTACACACACAAATTAAATCAGTTATGTTAAACCTCTGTCACTCTGGATATAAACCCACTGACACCTGCTAACATCTGGCTTTTGTCTTCAGTGTGAATGGATTGTGTATCAGCTCCAGCTCCAACTGGCTGTGATGGAAACAAAACATTTTGGTGCACACAATCATTTCCACCCCTTTTCAGCCACAATACGTTGAAGTTAAGGCTCGTTGATACCCTTCCATTTGTCTCTGTTTCGCCAGTTTCAGTTTGTAAGACAGACTGAAGTAAAAGATATTTAAGAAGTAATCACTGAACCAAGAACGCTGATATACACGTATGTGGTTTTGGGAGTCGATGGCTGTCTGCCTATTCAGTTGCGTAGGAATGAGGATGTACTGCATGCTGTTGTAGTGGTGAGTGTAAACATGTCCTTTTCCTCGTCCTGCCTCCCTCCAGGCCGGTGAAGAGACCTGAGCCAACAGACTTCAGCCAGATGAAACAGTCGCAGAAACGCAAACTCCTGTAAGCAGCTTTTCATGTTGTTCCTTCTTTGACATTGGGTTCTGTCATCCTGCACATTTATCAGTAAAAACAATGCTAACTTTATCTGAACATTCATGTGTTTGGCCCTTTTTTTTTTTGTAGGGAAACTGAGAGCAGCCGGTTCAGTGACGCAGTGAAGACCCTCTCTGCTAAAATGAACCCTCTGGCTGATATCGGTGAGCAGCTGCGGAAGAGGATGAGGCAGGAAGAAGAGCAAGGTCCCAGCTAACAGCCGCTACAGCCCAACTCTGTGAGACTGACGTACCTCCACAGACGTTTACCGACAGATCCCAGACCGACGACTGGATTTTGTGAGGGAAACCCGACCTGGTACATCCCTGGGGTTTAAAGGAGGAGCCTGACACCCCGTCCCATCTCACCCACTGACTAAAGGATGCTGCCCCCTGCTCCCACACAAACACGGGTCGCATCAAGTGTAATATTTGTTCATGTTGACTGTAATGGATATCCTTTCAGTTTTATTATCCACATTTCCTCTTCAGTAATAAATCTCTGTACATTTAACAATCTGCTCTTCTGTGTTTTCCCTTTTTAAATGTCTGTTTTCAGCTGCATCAGTATTCACAACATTTAATAATCAAACCGTGCCCGTACAAACAAATCTGCCTTGTTTTTATCAACACCTCCACACAGCTCCCACTCATCTATTTTCAGTATCTTCTCATTTCGCTGTATTCAGAATAAGATCAGCTCCCAACACCGAGTGACTCATCAGCGATAACCATAGCAACTCCACTGATCCATGTAAATGAACATCTTGTCGGGAAACACTGAGCCGCAAGCTGAATGAAAATATTGTCAAACTGTCATCAGTGAGCAGATCGACATGTGACGGGAGAGATGTGGAAATCACTCCGCCAACACTGAGCGCGTGTGTGTGAGTGTGTGAGTGTGTGTGTGTGTGTGAACACGGCCTCATCTCGGCGTGTTATAGTGCCCAAACCTCCTCCCGCACAGTTCAGCCGTAGTATTGAACTGAGTATCTGGAACATAAATAACTTTGTCTCATGTGAAAATGTGTTTTTAGATAAAACCCACTTTAACAAAGTGCTTTATCCCAATTTTTAGGACTTTCACATAATTATAAGACACTGTCATATGTGTCTCATAATTGAATGTCATTATTGTGTCTCAAAAGTCAGTCACACCTTTGGGTTTTACTGTACACATGTGTCGGCTTGGCTCGGCGCCTGAGATTTTTATTTCCATGACAACATAGCTTCCTGCTTAAATGTGTGTCTTCAACTGATGGTGCTCTTGTTTAATATTCAAAGGAGCGGCTGTGATTCCATTCCAGCTCGCAGTATTATAGAAGAATAGCCTCTAACTGCTCCGCTAATTCAGTTAGAAACACGTTTCATTTCCTATAAATTCTTCACAGTAGCAGGCCACTGTTAATTTATTTAATGAAATATTTAAAAGCTTTCATTATGAGGCGGTAAAATCAGGAAATTCTGGGTTTTCGCCCGCAGTAACACGACCTCTGAAACGGCTCGATGCAAACGTGATGACATGGTGAAATGGCAGATATCTGAAAGTACAAACAGGAGAGGCTGGAGAGAAATAACTAAAGCCACAAAGATTCAGGAAGACGTGACAAAATTACTCATGTCTCCTGCACAGACTTGAGTTGCCTTGCAGCACACGTTTGTTTGAGGGGGCGACATCTATTGGCTGTGCTGATGAGGTGTCACCACAGCCCGCTTGGCGGTTCCACAGCTTTGACCCCAGTCCGGAGAGGGTCCACGGGCTCGGCTTGGCTTCACTTGCACCAGTGGTGGAAAAGCCCCGCAACATGACCTTGTTGAACATTCCGTTCTAAAACCATGATATGGAATGGGGCCCGCCTTTGCAGCTACAAGAGACGCCACTCATCTGGGAAGGCTTTCTCCAAGACTTTGGAGAGTGCGTCTGTGAATTTGTGCACGCTCAGCCAAAAACGTATTTGAGAGGTCAGGCACTGATGTTATACAAGAAGGCCAGACTCATTTTAATTCCTTGGATTGGGGTCACAGATCTGTGCAGGTCAATCCAGTTCTTCTCCACCAAACTCACTGTCTAACAGCCAAACCCTGAAAAACAGCCCCAGACCATTTACCCTCCACCAGTTTTTATGTGCTTTCAGCACTTGTTCGTGCTGAGTTGTAGTTTGGCCTCACAGCTTCCCTTTCAGAATAACAGCACTTACAGTTGAAAGGGGGTCAGAGCTAGTTGGGTGGAAACTTCACAAACAGTGCCATGTTTAAAGTCACTGAGCTCTTTACAACCCATCAAACTTCTTAATGCTAGTCTGTGGAGATTTCGTGCCTATATGGTGGATTTATGCCCCATTTAGCAGTGGCTGAAATTCCTGAATTGAATACCATTAAATTGAATTTAAGGCTGTCTACTGACTTTTGGCCATGTAGTGTATCTGATGATTATTAGTTTATTTATGAATGGCTTCTCTCTGTGTTTCTTATTGCTGAACCTGAACAGTATCTCACACTTCAGAGACACTCCTATTAGACTTATTTTGTGTGATTGTGAGGTGTCGTAGTTAAAGTAGAAGCTATTTTTTTTCTCATAGGTTTTCTCATAATCTTTTATAACTTTTTTTTTATAACAACGATATTCACTAATAATTGTATTTTCATTATTTGTGTCACATTAGTATGAGTAAGTCATATTACATCATCAGAAAAAATAACTTGTTAATGAAAAACAATTAGGCAGTGGACTGTATTTTTTGGGATGGGGCAAATTTAGTTGATCAACAGAAATCAATTAAATATTTGTATTCGTATATATACTTTCTGTGTACATTAACCTACATACTTAGGTTATCCCACATTAACATGGATCCAGACACATGGAATATTTAACATATACATATACATAAATAACGGTTTAAGATTCATTTCAGGAATGTGCCATTTATTGTGTTGTGTCAAATATATGAGAGGAGTCACACATTACATTACTATAACAGTATTAAAAACATCATATTAAAGGAAAAATAGCAACGGACCAAAAACAACAGAGAGGCAGTGTGGCAAGCTAAAGATAGCGTCTGCTATGACGAGCTGCTGAGCTGTAAAAACATCTTCCCCATTAAATTTATAGTACTTATGTAACATCAGCATGAATCTGTACTTCCATGGCACGTACTCCCATTGTACTGCCTGCATGATGTCTTCCTGCCAATTATACCATACATTCAGTATCTCAGAGGCAGGATTACCTCTAGATGTTGTTTTATCCAGTCTGAAGGGAGGAGAAGAAAACTCTGTCTGGCTAAGTTTTGAGCATTTTAGACTTTTTGTTGATCTGATTTGAAGAGACCTTCAGGAAATGAGAAGAAACAGGATGACGTACAACAAATGTTCCTTTCCGAAATAAAAGGGGCTCTATTTTGTCACTCAAACACAGGAAACAGCTGTTAATGTTTGCTTAAACACTTGTCCGTGCTGCTCCCACATTCTGACTTGACGCACATGAACACACCGAAGTACAGTACTCGAGTACATGTGATCCGTAGTTACACCACTGAAAGCTTCTTGGAAAAAGTGCTCATGAGGGTGAAATGCGTGAAAGCTTCAGGGGACGAGAAGAAAAAAACGGTGAAACAATTGGAAAAGTCGGCGTTTGAGATGGTGATGTTGTTTGGTTCCGTCCCGCGAACTCCACTGCGCCATGTCTGTAAGAAGATATGGAAGTGGCAGGAGAAAAAACGGACTCATCCCTACAGGCCTCTGGAGCCTTTGCTATGATTAGATTGGAGGTAAGAAAAACCTAATCAATACAAGGATCAGTGCTGCTGCGGGCCATTAGGACTCATTATTAATGGATACTATGTGAAGAGCACAGTGTCAAATTAAAAGCAATCAGAGCTCATTGTTAGCCACCTTCAACATACTGAATATATGAAGCAGTGGACATGTTCCTCTGCCGTCCTCTGTCAGCAGAGACATTTGACATCCCTCTCAGACCGATGCGTCTCTCAGTCAGGTGTGGACACATTTTCCCAAATCTCCTTTGCCTGCGGTGTTCAATGACTTGTGTGATTTGGGTGTCCGACATTCCTGCGCTGCCAAATGGAGCCTGGCGTTGAAGAGAGACTCGACAGAGACGCTCTGTCTCGTCACCAGCTGATACTCAGTGACAGCGCAGGATGACCTCGAGTAAACACCGGAGAGACAGGCAGGAAGAGGATTAAAGGACCAAGCTGCAACAAGTCTCCTGACAGTCCAAACGCAGGACTTCAAACAGGGATTAAAACACGTTGGAGTGACATGGAGCAGGAACGTGGAGGCATAACGCTACGAATAAATAACCATAATCCAAAGGCAGCTATACAGTCATATTCAACACATCTCACTCCCAGCTCGGTCACCTCTGTCACCGGTCTAAGCTTCATCTTGGACCTTGGACCTTGGGTCCTGCAACAAACACCCACTAACTGTTACAGGAAAATGAAAATGCCATCTTGAACAGTGTACTCTCATTAAAAATATCCAGTGATTTCACCCTCACAAATGATGAAACGCCATCTCGAGGAGCAATTGTCGCCAAGGAGTAGCGTTGTAGTGCTCGAGATTGGTCTCAAGACCATTTTTAGAGGTTCTTGATCTTGTCTTGGCATCAAGGGCATTTTTACTCGGCCTTGTCTCGGTCTCGGACTGGGCGAACTCTGTTTTTTTGAAGGAGACCGGTCAAGACCACCGCTGATAGGCTTTTTGTCCATGCCTTACTGACAAGAGTGAAAAAGGACCCTCTCAAAAACAGCTAATGACTTCAAATCATTGGTAGTGTAAAGATTTCTCCCAGCTGCAGCTGCTACCTGCCCGGTGTCAGTGTGAGATCAACTGACACATGTTTTGTTATGAGTTTCCTTGGATATATATGGTCTTGGTCTTGTCTCGGTCTCAACCTCTAAAAGTCTTGGCCTGGTCTCGGTCTCGGTAATGTCTTGGTCTCGGTTGGTGCGGTCTTGACTACAACACTACCAAGGCGTATCCAGTGGTTTGCTGTGTAAAAATGTTGAAACGTCATCATGAGCAGTGGTCTCTCGCTAAACATATGCAGCGGTTTCCTGCATCAACCGCTGGGATGCCACTTTGAACCGCAGTCTCTCGTTAAAAACTAGCCCGGTGGTTTAATGCTCACAAGTGTGGAAGTGCCACCTCAAACAGCAGTCTCTTTCTTGGCACCTCCCCACCCCCCTCCGTCTCCTGACGCGAAAGTCACCTCATACGCATGTAATCCGAACGGGATGAGGCGCATTTTGTAGAAGGAATGACGCATATAAGTCTCACTTATCGATGGTTTGGATTGTGGTATTTCTCATCATGAGCTCCACAGACTGGTGTTTATGTATTTGAAGAACCCTAACCGTGGTTTTGCACATTCCGCCCCTTAAATAAAACCTGTGCATATTTTACATGACTGCCAACAGTCATATCTTTTTTTTAAAGGTGATGAGAAGATGGAAGCCCCCACACTGTACAGCACTCCACTACGCAATCATTAGACCATCAAACAGTGTTTGAATCCACGAGGGGGGTTTCGTCAGATCAAACAGGGTCTGATGAAGAGCTCCCTACACTGTGTGGGTTCTCACACTTTTATCGCCATACCTCAAAGTTTCTGCGGTGATATCCTCCTCTTCACACAGCTAATGGTTTGACTTCATTCCTCTGTGTAAAGGAATGCGGCTGCTGAACATATATCTATTTTAAAAGACAGCGTTTCGCTCAATCGGTGCTCTTTGATTGCTACATTGTATTCACAAATGAGTCGGCCCGCTCAAAGTTCTGTCGGGTTACTTCAGCGTGGTCGCATGAACTTTTCAACTGACGCTAATGAGCCTGTTTCATCCATGTGAATATATTATATAAACTATAATAATGAGGGCTTTAAAGAACGAGGGTGGTGTTATTCTACATGTCTTGTTCTCATCAAATCTAATCAAAAGTCTCAATCCCGCTGTCTCTTAACTCACTCTGACTTCCTGTTGTTGGCTCTCAGCTTCAAGACTGTTGGCTCCCACTAAACACATAACACAGCTCACAAATATCTGCTTTCCTTTTTTTTTAAAAAAAAAGTAATTCAGCAATTATTCTAAAACAGCAGGTCACTGGAGATTTTATCAAACAATAAAACTCAAAAAAGAGTAATATTCTTTAGCTCTAGTGAGTATTTGTGACAGCTGGACAGTGTATGTGGGACAAATAAACCACAGTTTGTGCTCAACTGAAGTGACAGATGAGGAGGCAGTGACCGCAGCTTAAGACTGTGGACATCTCCAAATGTAAAGTTTCAACCAGGAAATGTAATGATTTAACATTAACAAATGTAAAGTTTCAACATAAAGAAATGTAAAGTTTCTGCATAAGCAAATGTAAAGTTTAAACATATCCGTGGTTTGCAGAAATGTACACTGCCAATATGTATTCTTGTGATTAGGATGAACCATGCCGGATTCTTTCAGTGTGTTCATCCATCCACACATGGTCAACTTCTAACTCCTGTTCATATTGATGTACATATATCTTCGGCTGAAATATTCCCTAGTTTGATAAAAGGAACGTTCAACGTAAAACACAGTGCCATTCACCTGTCTCACAAACCAGAAAGTGTCTGTCAAGTCTTCCATTTGCAAAGTAATTTGTAACTAAAACTGCATAACGAAAGGTACAATATCTGACTCTGAAAGTAGAATTATAAAACAAAAATACTCAAGGAATATTCAAGTACCTGAAAAATATCATAGCGGTTTGGTTTTGTCTGCGATATTTAAACTTCCATACTTGTTCATTTGTGTTAATTTTCATGTTCATGGAAAAACAAAATTAAGACTTCAATAAAGAATTAGTAAATAACAGCCTGGCTCTACTTTACAGCTTGACTATTGAACAAGGTTGTTTTATCTTCCAAATTCCTGAAACATATAGTAGATCAGGGGTCAAGAGTGTGTATCAAACTGGTAGCCCTCCGTATGACTCAGTACCCATGAAGTAGCTCTCAGTTTCAAAAAGGCTGGTGACCCCTGTAGTAGATCATTATTCAACATTATGTTACATTAATTCATGTGAAAGCATTATCGATTAGAGAGCTCTAATTATCCATACAAAGTATTGTGAGCATGAATTATTAATTCAAGCCATTAGTCAAATGTGAAAGCTCTCCCCTCATTACATCTTCAGGTTTCATACAGTCCCATCAGTCAAATATGTTTGAGCAGATCCAAATGGTGGCCATTTAAATCAATGTATGATTCACTGTAAATATGCTGACGTGCACTTTCATCGAGAGTCAACTTTCAAAAAACATAATTCATCAACTTTATTCTGACAGCTTTCATTCTTTTATTTTGAAAGCAACATGTGTGTCGCTGTCTGTGCCGGCAGGACAAATGTAAAGGCAGCATTTGATCAAGTCAAGTTGGTGAACACTTCTGTCTCCTGTTGCTTCTTGTTCTCATTTATTTTATCAAAATGTGTTGGCCCCTCTGGGCCACCGTACGTTTGCAAGCGCATGAGTTCTGTTATATTTGCCTTCGATCTTCAGAGAGCTGGGCTGCAGACAGGAACATGAATGGAGAGAGAGAGAGAGAGAGAGAGAGAGAGGGTGAGAGAGAGAGAGCTCCTCTGTGTGTTGGTTCCTCTGATGTTCTCTACTGTTCTTCTCTGGAGTCCCTTCATCTTTCATGTCTGCCTCTGTGATTTGCTCTGACTCAGGATCGGCTCTACTCCCTCCAGCTCGCTCGCACATTTGTCACACATGACTCACTCAGATCTGCTGAGAGATGCCGACAGACCTCGCAGAGAAACAAACAGCCCAGCGCAGAGACGTCTTTAACACCGCTTCCCTCTGTGCTCTCCACTTCCACACCTGTTTGGGGACTGATAGAAAGAAGAATGTAAACAGTAGCTCATGTTTTAATGACATTCATGGCGTTGTCAATCTTGAAATAGTCAATAAATTATAATGACCAATATTTATGTACCTTGTGTACTGCACCACCAGGAATAATCGTTCTAAAGCTTCCTGCCACAACACAGACGGCTGACTACAGAACATTACTACTATTACTACTACTATTGCACTTAAGTACAGTTGTTGAGTACATGTACTTAGTTACATTCCATCACTGTCCATCAGCACAGTGTAGTTGTCATGTGTTTACTGCAATTATTGTGGATCTGACTCAGAGAAAAGATGGATATTTCAAAATGCTTTCATTTTTAATGTGATATCCCGAACAGATGACTCATTAAAGGGACATTTCAACATGTATCTGCCTCTATCACCAACAGTTCTCCGCCTCAACCCAAAAGAGTTTAGAAGAGATATGGAAACGCATGAAACAATAATCCCATTTTTCCAAAGTGCAGCACACATGTCTGTTCAGTAGTGACACAATCTCTTCAACAACACAACACAGAGAAGAAACAGGACGTCATGAAGAACTCTGGGACATTCCTTTGGCGTGCATTTGATCATTTTGGCCTAAAACTAAAAAGTGTCCTGACTGCAGATCCCCGGAGGCTCAAGTGGAGAAATGTCAGCAGCTGCTTGATGAATTGAATATCGACGTATTGATCATGAACGACGTGGATGGCCTGAAGACCGAGCTGCTCATCTGTCCTGTGGGACGGTAGCAAACATTTAACCTCCCGCCCTTTGATGGCTACATGGAGGTCTTTAACACGGAAACCTGCGCTGAATTCATGCTGTGGATGTGCTGATTGCGGAGGAGTCTGCTCCACCTTCTGTAAAAATTCAACACGCACAGCCCAGACCTGACACACCACCCTGCAGTGCTGCTCCCACCACAGGAGGGAAGAAATAAATAGGAGGAAATTCTTCTGCTTCTCTGAAATAAATCACATTTACATACACATCACATGTGTCTGTACAAGATTCATCAGAATTCATTCTTGCTAATATAACCGTGTCAGCCCTTATTTCCTGGGTGTGGGCTTTTTTTTTCTGATGCCGTATGACTTCGTCTTCCTCTTACCCACACTTGGTCCGTCTTTATTTTTTATTTTAGCATTTCAGATTTAGCCCTCCAAACACCCACCGAGTAATCAACACATTTTACTCGGATCACTGGGGTATTAAACTCATGATAAATATCAGGAGAGCTTACAAACTGTTTAACCGCATGAAACACTTCCGTCTACAAATTGTTCACGTTCCCACTCTGAAACTGAAACCTACGTCAAAATGTGGGCAGAGTCCATTTATCGTGATGTGAAAACTCCATGTTAGTTTGAAGTCTCAGGGAACAAATGAATACATTCTTTAATATATCTTCATTTTTTTTTTATATTACACGCTGCAACCGTACATATGCGTAATTCATATATTTCAAGATATAAGTCCATAACACCCATATACAATTTGCATAATGTATTATTGAGTTTTCATCTATACATAATATTCTATGCATATTTATTCAAATACAGGTGTTATATGAACTGAAAATGATAGCCTACATGTGACATTCACTCAAATATGACATTTACATACATAAACCTATACATTTGTATGGGTTGGACACATATGCACATATACTGTAGTTCATATACTGTATGTCCGTCTTTCATTTGCGTATGGGACCTCTGCTAATTTCAAAACAACACATCCTCACACCTAAACGACTGAAGAGGTCAACATATGCGTTATCATGATTCTGTGTCTTCTTCTTGTGTTTTGATTTCGACATTATGCCCTTGTGTGTCTCCTCTTTTTCCGTGTCTCCTCGCTACCTCTCCTGTTCCCGATCCCCTCGTTAGTGTAGTGATTCTGATTTCGTGTTTCTCTCGTGAGAAGCTGAACTTTTGCCTCTTACTTTGCACTTTGTTTAGTTTTTAGTTGCTACTTTGTTTTTTGTCCTCTCGACTCATTTTGTTTTTTTTCTAAGTCTCCTGGTTTTTGTACTTTTCAGCTTGTTAAAATAAAGCTGGCTTTTGTGTATCTGCGTTTGGGTCCACATCTCGTTCCTCACATTATTGTAACGGCATTCTTGTCGTACGAGGCAGTTCTGGAGGTTCAGGCGACAAAACTGAGATACTTGGTAAGGTTTAGAGAAACATTGAGGTTTGGGTTAAAATAAGTGCACACGTATGTGCCGGTGTAAGAACCTCAGCGGAAAATAGTCATGGTTAACTACAATTATCAATACACACTTGCAATATGTCATTAATGTAGTGGAGACTATACAAGCTGACAAAAGAAAATGAAAAGTCATGGTATCAGACCAGTTCAACTGATCTGGACAGCAGTGAAGGAGGACTGCAGTTCCTAAACTCCTCTGATTGGAAGATGTCCAGTAGCTGCTGTAAGGCCACAAACACTGCACTCTCTCCGAGACACCCACAGTGTGTTCAGTTCACTCTGATGTGCTGAAAATAATCAGCGTGGGACTTGTTTCCACTGCTACGCCGACCCTCTGGAAGCAAATCTAAAAGTTTCCTTAACTAACGCTCGGCATGGCGTGCAGCTGTGCGTTAAAGTCCTCTGGCTGAGTGACATTCATCATATTGTACTGACACTTCAGGGAAATACTCTGAAGTGTACTGTTTGGATCTTGGACAGTAGTATAGGTTTTTTGCGTCGATGGAGCACGTGTGCAGAGTAAACCATCTCAGGTATCTTCTGATGTGACTTCCTCAGGTTCTTCTTCTATGCTTCCGAAATTGGATCCATGTAGGGACTTTAAGTCGTGTAGGTCAGTGTCCGTCAGTCCTGTTACTATGGACCCCTGTCCTGCACACTCCAACGCACCTGATTCAGATCAGCAGCTTGTCATATCGCCCTGCTGAAGCCTGATCACGACCCATTCATCTGAATCGACTGTATCAGAGCAGGGACACATCTACTACATGCAGGACAGGGGGACTCCGGACCAGGGTGACACACACTGCTGCGTCCATTGTTAGCTTTTGCTGCTAGATATTGATTTTTATGTATGTATGTATCCCATAAAAGGCAAAATGTGTGATGGTATAATAGTTTGAGTAGAGCTGCAACAATTAATTGCTCAGTACGTTAATAATCCATTAATCACTGAGTCATCGTTAAAAGACAGAAAAGTGAAACTGCAGTTGCTAAGCTTAAAATGTTAGCGTTCTGAAGTCGGCGCACGAGCTCGAACACATGAAATGAAAAATAAAGAAAATAAAAAACGTGAACAAAATCATGAACGGAAGAAATTTACCCCCGACTTCAGATATTTGTTTTGAATATTTTTCCATTAATATTCATACTAATAAAAGTCACAGTTGTTGTTCTCAAAACCCCCGAAGAAGAAAGCAAGAAGCTCAGCAGGAGGAGGTCAGGGGGTCACAGAGGGTCATCAGAGGCAGTTCTTATTAACCCAGTCTGCTGTAACACAAGCAGAGCCCTCCGTGTTTCCAAATGATGTTTATGTGGAACATCTAAACTATTTCATTGTAATGAGTTTCCTAAAAGTCCACATTTATAGTTCCAGTAGGGGCAGGAATGTTAATAAGTTCTAGTGAATCCAGATGTTGGGAGAGACGAGGAGCTGTTCTGGTTCACAGATTTCAGAGGGCAACAAACGGCACGAGTTACAACTCCTACTTGCATGTCGGGTTTGGATCCGACAAGCTGTTTCGTTCTTGCTGTTGTTACTGCACCGCTTCCTGCATGGCATTCGGGGGGGAACATACAAAAGTGCAGGCG
This sequence comes from Spondyliosoma cantharus, assembly GCA_900302685.1. Lineage (NCBI taxonomy): Eukaryota > Metazoa > Chordata > Actinopteri > Spariformes > Sparidae > Spondyliosoma > Spondyliosoma cantharus. Next base: position 20,485 of record OMLP01046512.1, read on the forward strand.
TGTTCCCAGATCTGAACGTCTGTAATAAAGTTAAACCCGTCGAGATATGAGTGAACCGTGAGGGGAGACGGAGCCTTCAGCCTTCGTTCATCCTTGACCTTGGAAATAACATTATCAATATCCATATTTCCATTGTGACGTTTTTATATGCCATGCATTATTAATATATTGGTCTTATTATATAATAAGTATAATAAATAAATGGCTCAAAGAATAGGTTAACATCCCATTAAATGCACCAGTAATGATACTAAAAAAAAAAAAATAGCCATTAATACTGTTTCAATTTGCTCCTGTATTAATTTATCTGTGTAGTGATTCCGCTCGTTTCAGCTTTTTATTTATCAATTGATTCATTCTTAATGTATTTATATATGTATTCATGTATGCATGTATTGATGTATTACCTTGCAAAATGCAAAGTACAAAAAATACAGAAGTCAATACTTAAATAAATACGTTTAAGAATGCATACAATATGTAATTAAAAAAAATTAAATGACAAGTCAGTGAATATGGGATTTAATACGAAGGTAAATAATATAGAGGCGAATTAAAACTTAAATATTAATTAATTCGCATTCATTCCCACAAACTGTCGTGTTCCAGAAGAAGTGAAGCACACACTGTGTCGATCATTTCATGGAACATTCAGATGCATGTCACAGGGACGAGTTACATATTAAAAAAGAAAATATAAATATTTATATGTATGATTCAATATAGATAATAAAACATATTTAATAAAATAACTCATGTTAGTCATATTTCACAGTGTACACACTGGAGCCTGCCCGTCGTGCTGCTCCACACAGCCCAGTGTTACACATGGCGCATAAAAACAGTTTTTTTCTGTCGGTGTATGAGCCGCGTGTCCAATCAGTGCGTCTGCCGGTGCTTCATGCGCCAATGTGGCCTCATTTCTCTGCGCCCACCTCTTTCCTCCGGTCCAATAAGAACAGGCAGCTTTTGGAGCAGCCAGGAAAGACCTTGCCTGGGTGATTTTGCCCACTGTGTTTTTTTCCTCTCCTCAGACCCGCAGAGCTCCGCTCCTCCATTAGCGCGTTCTCTCCTGCGCGCTTGTGGAGTCCGGACGCCGCAGCATCACCTGCACCAGGGTCGGCCGGCCGGCAGTCAGACCACCGGCTGAAGACACCTCCAGAGAGACGCTCACCGTGAGTACCCGCTGATGGGTCGCTTTCATTTATCTCCCCTTCTGCTTGAGTTCACACGTTTAGGGCGACCGTCCTCCTTAAGTCAACACTCCATTTAAAAATGTGTCAATTAAAGCGATGTTCGTTGAACCCTCTAAGCACACCCCGCGTTAAACACGACACGGGATATATATATATATATTTTTTTTTCCAACAGATACAGCACGCTGATCCACACGGCGTGTGTATGAGGTGAAAAGCAGCCGTCACGTTTTAATAAAATATAAGTTCATCAACAGACTGACGCTCCTCGCCTCGGCACAGATGTGTGCGTTTTAGCAGAGGGAAACTGAGGATACAGCAGACAAGGCGGTTGAACTGTTGAGCCCACTGCTGCATTATATCTAACCAGTTCGCCGAATTGAAGGCTCGGTCCGAATGAATAACAGAGGCTCTTTGGATCATTTATATTACATATGATGTTGCCTGTAATCACATGTTTGCTTAAATTATAAGCTTTTCCCATTATGTTTGGTGAGACTTTCTCATGACATGAGTGAAAGCGTGGCGAGCACGACTCTTGAATTATCTAACACATATGACAGTATTGGAATTATATCCAGTAAAGTGTTGTTGAAATGAACAGTTTATTAAGAGGATGCTTGTCAGACAGCAGGAGACCATCAGGTGTCACGCGGTCTGTCCTGTGTCACACTGAAGTCAGTGACACCCTGAGCATTCATCTGCTCTTCTATCAGCAACACTTGTGATAAAAAGCTTACATTTCACAAGAAGAGAAAGGGGTTTGTGCAGCAGTATTGGGATGATTGGGAAGCTGCGGCACGGCCCCTGAACTGGACGTCGTCAGGCCCTCAAACCCCAAAATCACACGCTGTTGTTCCACATTATTGTTTGCTGTCACAGGTTTGGATCCGTGAGTCCTCTGAGTCTCTCGTCTGCTTCCTGGTTCTGGTGGAAAACATGTTTTGTTGTTCGTGTGCATGGAACGCCCAGTTCCATCTGAACAAGTGGAAATATCCGTGCATGCTGTTTGTCGGCTGGTCCTGACTGCATCAGTGATCCCGTGAATTTTGGTCTAGAAAGCTGGGCATACAACAGTAATAAGCAGTTTTAATGTTGGGCCCTCTGCTGCAATATATCTTATCAATACGCTGAATGATGGTGTCAGTCCTGATGAATAAGAGAGGCTGTTTAACTATTTATGACAAATGACAAAATTGCAGATAATCAAGTTTTCATGAAAATCGTAGCTTTTTGAATCACATTTGGTGAGATTTTCTCTTGGTGTAAGGGAAAAGCCGATATCTGATGTTCTCTATATTTACTGTACGCTGTGCTGCTGACCCTGACAGCCAGTGGTAGACTAAGCTGAATGAAAAGTGAGTGTTAGAATCAATATTATGCTGTCAGGCGCTGTGGAAACGGCCTCGATGTTAATCATCTAGAATCAGTCGTTTCAAAGATGCACTGTTGTTTTGGACTGAGAATACTAAATTAACCGTTTTTTTTTTTTTATATTGTCTTTGCAAAACAGTTTAGACTCATTTAATTCTAAATTGCTGTACACAAAGCATAATTTTTGCTGAAATTATTGTCAAAAAGTGTAAATGAAAGTACACTTGCTGTTATTTATGATGTGAAAGTTGCACATTTGGGACTGTAAACTTGAAGAACGGGAGTGTTAAACAACCATTTTCTTGGAAACCTTCATTAATTATGCACAATACATTGAAAGACTATTCTAGTATGAAGATGGATCACCCTGTGTAATTCCCCTGGGAAGGAAAGCGCCTTTGGCTGCAGCACAACACCTATCTGGCCAATCCATTTGTGCTGCGATTGCTTCTGGCCTCTGCGTGGCTCGGCTCAACTCGCTGCAGGCTTTTTTTTTCGCTCTTGTCTTCCACTTAGCCTACATGCGCAAAAATAGAACTGAAAAGGCAGATGACAGAATACATGTTCACTTCCATGCATGGGCATTCAACGTCGGTTGGGTGTGACTCAATCAGTGGGCATCTTTAGCAGAACTGGAGCCACTGTATTACATTCACCGCGCAGCGCTCCTGGTCGGAACTTGGGCCGAGAACTGTGAAGTGTCGGTAACAATGCAAAAAAAAACGACTGGATCTCTTTTTGAGATTTCCAGAGTAGCCTTTAATCAGCAGCCGTTTAATTTCACTTCAATCGACTAATTGTCGGAGCTCTGACCTCCATGCAGTGATTGGTGTGTGGCGGTGCGACAGTAGGAGAGATTTGAAACTCTTGCTCAAGCTCTACTTCTTCCTTCCTCACTAACTTTTTTTCGCTTTTCATATGGACATTTGAGTTCAACATCACGAGTGCCGTTAAGGTGAGGCTGTTAAAGCCCCTTCAGTCCTCGCTTGTCTCGTTCCTCTGTAATCAAGGCAGGCTTTTGGCCTTGGCCCCAAGCGTGGCTATTCAGAACAGCTATAAACATCTTTTTTTCTTTTTAGATGTGGTCATATGACATTTTATGCAAACTAATCAGTTTAACCCAGCTTTAGTGCGGTGGGCTCTGACTTTCATGATGCTGCTGCTGTAAATGCAGCTGATGAAAAACCGCACACTCAGTAAGCGGGCCATTTGTCAGAATTGACAATTCCACAACTATTCCATGATTTACATTCGGTTTCAACGTTTGGTGCCAAATGCAGGATCCAGTGTGGCCATGTTAGGGCTGTCTGGAACACCAGTCCTGGACTTTTCACGCTCCAGTGAGCGCTTCATCATACTTTCCTCCAAACTTGTGGTCAGTATTTACTAATGATAGACGAGGACAGGAGGAGACATCGGTGTTGGGCAGCTGGGAGCACGTAGGGAGGGTTGATGTGCGCTCGTTATGTTAGATGTTAGCGTTTAGTAAAATCTTTGGTTATCCAAAAGTAAACTTCTACCTTTCACTAGAAACGTGGGATTGTATTGAATACGCTTTTACTTGCCAGTCTAACAACCCCTACGTCTGTCCTGTGAAACTTTTAAGAATTTCATTTGTTTCTTCATCAGGCTGGTCCTCTAGAGATGGACTCTAATCCCGCAGGAATTTATTCCATTCCGATGATTCCATACCTCAAAAAGAACATGTGTTGCCAGTGTTCAGTGCAGGAGGAGGTGTGTTCTATATGCAGCCAGGTGAATTGTCAGGATGTCAGATCGTCCTGAGGGGTGTGTAGTGCTCGAGTTCTCTTACAAACCCGTAAGTTCCGTAAACTCCACTTCTGTCCTTAAAGGGAGACTGCAACACTCAGATGTTATTTTCCCCGACCAGGAGTGGAAGGCTGTGAGTTATGTTTCGCTCGTCTTTGTCAACAACTCAAAGACATTCAACCAACAGAAATATAAAAGAGAGAAAAGGAGCGAGCCCTCGGTCTGGAGCCAGACACTGTTTGAAACTTGTCCTTGATAAAGGAGCCCTTCAGCACTTAGAAAAAAAACGTGTAATATCCAAAACATCCACCCAGTGAATGTGCTGGAGGTGTAAAAGGAGTAGAAGGTGATTTCAATCTTTTCTCTGCCCGTCCACTCTCTCACATTACACCTACTTAGTGGAAGTCTCTGGGTGGTGTCTTGGCGGGCTGCTGCGAGGCTCCTCTCTCGGGGATTAGCGGGGCAGACTGGGTGGTCGGAGCATTTTGTCGACTGCCGAATCCTCTTTGAGACAAATAATGTGCCTTCAGCTTAACCCCACGTCTAACATGACTCGGGAACAGTCTGGGACATAAGGACATGGATTGATATACACAGATATAAATCATGGCAGGTTTACTGATGTCGGACTTGACACCATTTAGTGCGGCCATCACATCAATCTGTGCTCTTCACTGCGGCCCTTTTGGAAAGGTTTAGAACAACAACCCTTGTATGTTTGGTGATTGAAATGGTCTTTGCATTAAAGATTTTTTCCAGGTTGTTCATGGTTCCAGCGGCTCCTGAATAGCTGATTTTGGACTGAAAGGAGACCGAAGAGTCTCCTGAAGTGTAGTGAATCTCGGACATCCTGCTTCAATTTTCAAGTTTTCTTTCCTGCCGCAGAGTGAGCAGTCTGTTGATCCAGGCTATTTTATTCATTAAGAAAAACTGAATCAGTTGTCATGCTTTAATGTTGGTTTAATCACTGACTGCTCGTTCGCACTGCAGGGCCGATTCGAAGAGCAAAACGTATTAAACTAAATAAACTCGCAGCACTGACAAGTTTACAAGGCTGGCATGTAAAGTGGTTCAGGACAGAGGAGGAAGGAGAGAGATGGTCACTTGTCTGCTCGATCACTCATTAGCTGTTGTAGGCTCTTGCTATCTGCTGGAATGAGCTGTCAGCGATGGACGAGGTTTTAAGCCTCAGTGTGAGTGTTTGTGAAATCAGACTGAAGGGTTATACAGTGGTTATAGGGCTGCATGATATATTGTTTCAGCGAGGACATGGCGATGCGTGCATGCATGTGTAATCAAGTGAATAGCAGCTACATTGCCAGCTTCATTGTATCCCAGCTGTTGGGCGATCTCAAGCCACATATTGTGCTACTTGGTCGTTGAGGTAGCCGTCGTGGTGTTTTGTCTTGCAAGTGTTGGATGTTGTGAGAACAAATTGCTGAGGTTTTCTCTCATTTTGACCTGGACAATCGCTGAAACAAAGGATCTGCTGGCATCAAGATCTGTGCAAATATTATCTCCCCCAAATGAATGTTCTGCAGCCGTGTGCAGAAGTTGGTAAGAACCCACAAAATCTTTGGGATGGAGGTCCATGCGTGGTGTGAAAAGGTTTTGAGGGGTCATGGATATGCAGAGTTTGTTGCCAGTGAGTCACAGCGTCAGAATGCCGTTATTTTTTGTTCAGTGGAGGAGAGATACACCAGCTTAACCCTCGGCATCAGCTGTGTTGTAAAGTCCACGTCACCGTAGCCAGCAGGTGGTCAAACAGACGTTTTCTGTCTGTGTCCACAGGAGGAATAATCCACTGGATGTGTATTTCTCATTAGGAGGTCATTCGAAATAAAGCCATGAGCAGACTTTTGAGTTGTCTTTCTTTTTGTGCTTGTGAGCTGGATTAGAACTGAACTGGATTGAACTGTGGAACATTGTTTCTGTAAGTAGCATAAAGTGATGGTAAGGACAACAATGATAAATTAACCTTCACCTTTTATTCAAGTCATCTGGTAAATATTTTTTCATATCACCATATACTGTATATCACAGTTTAGCTTTCCTGTAATTGTGCCGCCTTGACACTGACTCATAGAAAGCTCTGGATTTGAATCAGCTGACAGCTGACCTAAAGGCAGTTTCAGCGACTTGTTGTTGAGGTGTTGAGGTGCTCAGGGATGTACAAGCTCTCCTCTTTTATCTTAATGACAGCCTTGTCCCGGGGCGACGGCAGGACAAAGAGGAAGTGCCCTTATCGGAGAGAGAGGCAGAGCCTTGACGGAGGACAAGAGGCTACACGCCGAACAGATCTATCTGCGATCCTGAAGGCGTTTTGTGATCACAGAGTGGCGAGGAAACTGTCCTCCCAGCACTGCTATGTAGGCTTGTTAACGCCGTAAGAACACTGAGTGGTTTCAGTGTGATGAGACGAATGAGGAATAAAGTTTGTTCGTCATCCATTAGTCTAGACCTCATTATCTTCCTCATGATGCAGCAGAATGACTCAGTGTTAATATTGGATCTGCTCTGTAGGAGAGGGGAGCAGAATGCTGATCTCATAGTGAAATTCACTGACGGCAGATGGCTTCTATAAACAGGCTTAAAATCACACTGTCAGAGGTGGGAATGTGCTGTGTGCCTTGGAAATATTGTAAGCCGGTGTGATTTGAGGCATCTGCAGCAGGTGAGATTTTGGGGCTAAAGCGCTGTTGACTGTGTAGAGGGAGGTTTTTAAAGTGTGTGTGTATCTCACAGACTGAGGGAAGTTTGCTGGATTTTTAAAGCTCCACAATGTGACAGGGCTCAACTATAATGATTGCCAGGTTGCCACTGACAGTCAGTTCTTGGCCTTTGGTTGCCATCATGATACGCTAACAACCAGGGCCTTAATAGTCTTGTTCATGCCCAGGGCAAGATCATTTTAAAGGCAACCCAGCAGATTCTAACCCTAACCCCAGAAACCGAAGGTACGTTATATGATGGCTAGCAGCTGTGCAGCCTTTTGGCTGCTATCAGTCAGATGGCCGAGCCATACGGTTTAGCATATAGTATACAGTACATCATGTTTCAACAGGCCGCCAATGAACCAGTAAACTAGGTCAACTGTTTTGAAAATATAAAAGTGCTCAATGTAAGGGCTGTGTCCTGCCCTCTCTGCCAACGTGCCTGCCAAACCACCTCATACTGACGCAACACAATCACACGCAACACAAAAGAAATAAAGAAATATGTTGAAATTCTTATGGTGAGGGATTTCTTATTGGAAAACATAACTATTTAACAGATCACATGAATCGCAAAACTAATGTTTTACATCAACGCTGCTGACAAGCTCTATGCCACAATAGTAGCTGTTCAGTTCACATTTGTAACTATATACTATATGGGGCAATTATGCCATGCTCGAGCACTTGAAGAGGTTGGATTCACATTGGATCCAGTGGTGCGGTCTAAACACTGCAGGTCGTGTGGCAGGGTGGGAGTCCCTCCATGGTCCGTGTGTGAGATGTGTTGGGAACTCCAGCTGATCAGTTTTCAGAAAAACAAAGCTGCTATGTTGTTATGCTACTAGCAACCAGGAGGCAGATCATTGCTGTGTTTTAAACTGGGCGACGAGACATAACTGAAGACCAGGAATCCTAACCGCTAGACCATATGGGACCTATACATTGAACCATCTGATGTGTATTTTTCACACTTTTGTGGTTACCAAAAACTAGCAGTACTTTGTCCGACACTAGCAAAGCAACACACAAACATCATAGGTTTGACCACTGTGTTTCACTATATATCTTTAAATGTTAGCATTATGGTTGGAAATGAGCTAGCTTCTTTGTTTGCTTTTACTTTACTTGTCATTTTCTTAAAACTTAACGTTACAGCTATACCAGAAGTCCCATATGGTCTAGCGGTTAGGATTCCTGGTTTTCACCCAGGCGGCCCGGGTTCAACTCCCGGTATGGGAACAAAACCACTTCTTTGGCTCAACATCTTAGTGCAGCCATACAAACTTGAGTTTAAACTATACTTTAAAAGGCACGTCGATCACTGTTACGTAGTTGCAACCAACTTCCAATGTAGGCAACTGAATTGAACATCAGAGATAAACGAAACCAGCAAACTTTTCTGTTTCTGTTGTCATTTCCAACGGTAACTTTTAAAGTTATCTAGCCAAAAGCGTCAGCTACCGCAAAAACTTAAGCCATTATTGTTGTTGTTCACACCACAGTTTTTAACTTCCATGTGGTCTAGCGGTTAGGATTCCTGGCTTTCAACGAAGTGTCCTGGGTTCAACTCCCGATATTAGAACGCGATATTTAGTCTCAAAAATGGCCCACATTTGTACGTAAAAACAATAACAAGGAAATTATCTCTTTTTCTGGACAAATTATTTAAATTTGTGTTCCCATACCGGGAGTTGAACCCGGGCCACCTGGGTGAAAACCAGGAATCCTAACCGCTAGACCATATAGGACATGCAAACTTTACCTTTATGTGTAAAATCATGACTTCTGGCAGGAAAACCCCTCCAAAGTGTATCCATCTAAATTGCGTGTTTGATGCTTTCTTTCATGATTGTTAAGTTGTGAGAAAATAACCCGAGTTTACCGAAAGGAAAGCCTGCTTGTGGTGCCCGCTGTTGGGTAGCTAACAACGACATGAGCTTAACTACACACAAATGTGACATAGTGGACAGAAACAATTTGCTGGTTTTGTGTAGTTCTGAAGAGAACATCAGTTGCCTACATGAAGTTGTTGGCACCTATGTAACTGCAATTGAAATTTGCCCAGCCACAATCAGATGTTCAGTCAAAGTATAACTGTTGTTCCCATACCGGGAGTTGAACCCGGGCCGCCTGGGTGAAAACCAGGAATCCTAACCGCTAGACCATATGGGACATATAGCAGCACTTAGTCCGACGCTAGCGAAACTTAACGCTACCCAGAGTTATGTCCATTGTGTTCCCTCAATGTGTCCTGCTACTGACTCGTACTCTGTTTACGACTAGTTACTTTTTGTCCCCACCCAAACATGATATATATTAGGATAACACAGATTACCAGTTAAAGCTGGGGTGGGTAAAATGGAAAAAACCATTAAACTCAGGCTAGATTTTGAAAGTATCCAGCCAGTAAACCCCGCCCCCTGCACTCAGGCGTCTCTCCAAAGCAACTCCCCCGAACCATGAATGGGCACCGTCCAACAACCGGCGAATACCGCAGAGGCCGAATCCTCGTGAGCAGTAGTTTTTATTGTTTTCATCACAACATCTAACTGCAAGTAGCTACCTTATGTCTCATTCACCTGTAAGTAAACACCTGATATTATCATATTGAACGTAAATAACCAACATAGCCATTGCTAGTACTGATAGCTGTCAAGCTAGTTTTGTTAGCATTCAGACATTGTTCTTAAAGTGTATTTTGATGTTGTAACTCATTGCTGGTTAGCTAGCAGCAGCTGGCTTTAGAAACATTAGATATGGCAAAGCTAAAACATCAAGATTAGTGGTGGACCTCCATGTTTTATTGTGTTTTCCTCAGTGATTCAGAGACTACATGAATATTGTATTCATGAGAGCGATCAGGTCAGGGAGAAGATGTTCTCAGAAAAGATGACAGATGTCAAGTAGCAGATCTAAAAACTGAAAGAGCAGGACAGGCACATGAGCAGGTATCTAAAGTAGAAAATCAGTGGTGTTTTTTTTCTGATAAACACCACCTACAACTAGGGCTGGGCGATTAACTGAATTTCAATTTCGATTTCGATTTTGGCTTCCCTCGATCATGAAAACAAGATAATCGTAATGAAACAATAATTCTGCCGGACGCCGTGTCTTGTGTGGTAAATGCAGCGACCGTGTCTGCACCTCAAGGGAACACGACCAATTTTTTTAAAACCATTTAAAGTCCACACACAGAGTAATGCAGGACCAAGCAGCGAAGGAACAAAAAAAACTACAAACAAATGAAAAGCTCCTCGACTCCTGCCACCGCCACACAGTCCTCAATTAAGGACACACTTTACAACGCCACCGCATATCCACCAGCTCCCGCAGGCATAAAGAAATAACGGATGCCATCACATACAAAGACATGAGCCCCATCAACACCGTCAGCGACCCGGGGTCCAATAAACTGATGAACACATTGGACAAGCGTCTGTGTTACCATCACGTCACCATTTCAGCAGAACTGCGCTGCCTGCACTTTATGACCTATGTCGCAGAAAAGTTGCAAGAAAAGTGTCAACAGCATTATATTTTTACATATTATTTAATTCATTTTATTAATATATTTTTTCTCTTATTTATTTGCATTTTCTTGTTTTTCAGTTCAAACTTATCCTGTTAAAAGATATACCAGAGTTAAAAGTTGTATAAATGCTAATCAATGAATATTCGGATTTAATAATCGCGATTACAATATCAATCAAAATAATCGTGATAATGATTTTTGCCATAATCGAGCAGCCCTAGTTTCTGCACTATGTAATTAATTTCAGTGCACATTGTGTTATGCTATGCATCAGTAATTGTTTTTCCTCTGATGTCCTCTGGCTGCTCTGCCTTTACTTGCTGAGATTTGTGGGACTTATCTACACCTTAGCTCTGCATGGCGCACCACACCACCTATTTGTATCAACAATAGTTGTGACTCAGCGGGGGTCACAAACTATTGCATGTTTTTGCACACATTGTTCTGTACTGTATGATAATATTACTTAGTGCACGCACATGCGCTGTTGCAAAGTTTTATTGTACAATATGATCCTTACATGAAGTTAACTATTACCTTTGCCTTTTTGCCTACAACATCAAATCTTTTTTTTTTTTTTTTTTTTTAAATGTCCCTCATTCAGCGAGACCTCCATGATAACTTTGGGTACAATGTTTGTGTATGTGCAACATGAGTCGTGGCAGGGTTTGAAGCAACTTCGTCATCGAAAAGATTTCATGTAAAGTAGTTGTAGCTAATCAGAACAGAAAAGGCTGGTAATTACTACTTTCCTTGATAATTATGCTTTTGAGGTAACCCTCGATTCAAGCTAATACCCACACCTTTAAATGTCTGTGACTTGAAAATGGTCTGACGTTAAGATAAAATGTAAAATGCTCACCTGGCGAGTAGATCCTAACCGATGTTGTCAGCTTTGAGAGCAAAGAGGTGACTGCTAACCCGAAGAGCCGCCTTTAATTTATAGGGAGGAAAATAACGGAGGCGGTGCAAAGACAGCGGACAGGAATGGGGGAAGGTCATGCAACAACCAAAAAAAAAAAAAAACACCTGCAAGAACCTAAGCATATTTGATGAACCAATTCCAGATTAACTGAGGCTGGTTGTTGTTTAGTTCAAGCAAAAATGTGAAAATAATTTAAAAGGATATGTCAGTAGTTAAAGTTACGTAAAAAAATATTATCTTCGACATCAATCGGTATGTAACCTTCACAGAGGTGTGGTCTGGGTCCTGATTTGCTGGCTGTGCTGCTGCAGCAGGGTCTACCTGTAGAGCAGGACTCTGAGAATCCCTGCTGTAGCCTACAGACACATGAGACACATGAGGTTTGGGAAGTGTGGTTTTATGTTGGGTTGTGTTAGTAAAGTTGTTGATTATAAGCACAGCCAGCCCGTTTCAACAGAGGTTCATCTGGTAGCCTGTCACAGCCAGGTGTTGGTGTCTCTGGTTAGGTCATCGTCACCTTCTTAAAATAATTAGTCATATTTTCAAGTTTTTCCAAAAGCAGAAAAAAGTAAACCAAATAATAAAGTATATGATAGCATCATATACTCTTGAGCCTGAGGATGCAATGTTACATTACATCTGACAGATTGGATGACAACTGACAAACCTGGGATTTGTATTAACAATAGTTGTGACTCAGCGGGGGTCACAAACTATTGCATGTTTTTCAAACATTGCGCTCATTGTTCTGTACTGTATGATAATATTACTTAGTGCACGCACATGCTCTGTTCCAAAGTTTTATTGTACAATATGATCCTTACATGAAGTTAACTATTACCTTTGCCTTTTTGCCTACAACATAAAAAAAAAAAAAATGTAAAAATGTTTTATTTTTTTAAATGTCCCTCATTCAGTAAGACCTCCATGATAACTTTGGGTACAATGTTTGTGTATGTGCAACATGAGTCGTGGCAGGGTTTAAAGCAACTCCGTCACCAAAAAGATTTCATGCAAAGTAGTTTTAGCTAATCAGAACAGAAAAGGCTGGTAATTACTACTGTCAGAATTACACTTTTGAGGTAACCCTCGATTCAAGCTAATATCAACACCTTTAAACGTCTGTGGCTTGAAAATAGTCTGACGTTGCAGTTTTTGCCGAAATCTTACATACATGTTTCAGACTTTGGCTCACTGTTTCATAACTTAACACACAGGCCAAGTAAGACACAGCACATGGAGATAAACTCCTAACTTATATGGCAAAATGAAACTCTTGAAACAAAACCTAACAATCCCATTTCAAAACTGTTTTTAGCATCAAAACGTTAAACACATGCACCTTTGAATGACTCTTTCCTAGCAGCAGCAACACACAGATGTGCTTTATGCAAAACACAGCTGTATTCAGTAATTTGGATGGTTTTGACTTTGAAAGTCTCATACAGATTTTTTTTTGTGAAAGATTGATCCACTACAGTTGATCTAGACACATGAAATCAAAATGGAAACGCTTCAGAATTTTTTTTTATTTTTCAGGTTTTTGTGTTGGAGGGACCGAGGATGGACTGGTGATGCAGGACTCCCCGTACACTGATGGCGGCACACAAGGTGATATTTCCCCCGCGCTGACCAGGGACATGTACTGTGGCCCTTTGCCCAATAATGTTTCAGCCCCGACGTCTGGTTTTTGCCAGGTTGAACCCAGCCTCATCTCATCTCTAAAACAGAAAAAAGCAGATGATGTACAGTGAATATAGTGTAATTGAAAACACAGGACTATCACATATACATTTACACACAATACTGTAATGAGCGTGTGTGTGTGTGTGTGGGTGGGGGGGTTTTTACTTGCACATAGTCATGACGGAGGTCTTTGACTCTCGCACTGTTCCTCTCGAATGGAACTCTATACAGCTGCTTTTTAAGGATGCGGGGGAGTGTAGATGTGCTGACAGTGTTGATGTCAGCGAAGGTTATTTGAGTTGCGATGATCTGCTCTCTCAATTCACGAAGCCGGATTTCGTTATTTGCCAAAACAATGTTTTGACTATGGCCACCTCCTGTTCATCTGCCTTCCACCCTGTGCAGGTCGTCTGGCAGTTCTGTAGAAAATGAAACATCATACATTTTGTACTTTAGACCCATAGACCTACAGTCACAGTAATGTATTGTACTGTGCTTCTGAACAATGCACAATACTCTAATTTCTTTGGTACAGTTTAGTGTGGAAACTTCAACACATACCTGGATTTATTACATGGTCCACCAGAGTCGCCCTCATGTCATCAGATATTTGTCTCCTTCTGTTGCCTGCTCCCCTTCTTCCTCATCCTGCTGCTCTTACTCTTTCTGCCTCCATGTTTCCAAAGTTGGCACAAAGGAGCTGAGCTCACATCAGGTGTATTTGTAGTGCTATGGCTTCGACTGATTGGTCTACAATTAGATTTTAAATGTTTTAATGTGTGTGAGTCTGTGTGCTTTTCCAATTTTAGTTGTGTTTTGTATTTTAAATAGATGTGTTTTCCCAATGATTGCATGAGATTTACTTTTTGAACAGTGTGTCTTTTGTAAAAAAACAGTGTGTAGTGTTTTGCAAGGAGTGTGTTGGAGAATTTCAAACAGTGCAAAGCATATATTGGGCTCTATGTTAACGATCTGAAGCGCAAGTATCAAACGCAAAACGCAAGTAGCTTTGTGGGCAGATCTCAGGCTCTGTTGCTATTATTCCGGGGGGATAAATGACACTTGCGCCCGACGCAAATCTAAAATGGGCTGGTCTGAAGTAGCTCCATTAGTCATAGGTGTGATTTGGGCGTAACGTGCAATAAACCAATCAGAGCGTCATCTCACATTCCCTTTAAAAGCAGGCGCGCTTGTTCAAAGGCGGATTGCTATTTTAACGGCGGATTTGCCAGCCGAGGAAACCGATGTTGTCGTCAGGGCCGTAAAAGACTGAGAAGTGGCATTGTATGGGGATGGGAGAAACCCACCCAATTTAGCTTTGGTTAAACAGGCGTGGGAGGAAATTGCCACAATTGTTTCTACGGCTGGCATCCCCAGGACATCGCACCAGTGCTGCAAGCGCTACGACGTCAGAAGACGGGGGAAGTCCAAGCTTGCTGGCAACAATCAGACACGCAGTATAACTTTTTAATCATTATTGACATGAGATAAATGTAACTCAGCCATACAATAAATCAAAACAATGTAATGCAGCTTCGC
>OMLP01046513.1:0-16704 GCA_900302685.1 Spondyliosoma cantharus
CATGTGGCCCACTGACTTCTGAAACAGATTCTGTTTCCATAACAAATGTATGATAATAAAGAAAATAATGGTAAAAAAGTTCTCTAATGCTCAAGAGGTTAACATATTCAACTTCTACACTATTTTGTCTCATGTCTTAGATTCTGATTCTGAAATTCTTAAAATGATTTTTTTTTTCAAAAATCTCTCCAGTAGTCATCATTTAAAGGGTCATTTTTCAAAAATTTCTTCAGGGGGGGGCAGACTCTTGCTAAGTTACGAACTCAGAGCACCGCTGCTATGAAAACAATTAGGGGAAACACTGTGTGTTCTAAGAATTTTGGATGTGTGGGGTTTAAAACACAAGGCAAGAAATGATGACAAATTATACACACACCTGGCGAAGGAACCTTGTTCCTTGGGCCGATACACCGATGAAAAAAATCTCCCTATTTTTCACAACCCAATGTTGGCAAGTATGGCTCAGTGAACCTACTCACACTGGAACATGTGTTTTACGTCTGGGCTGATTCATTCTAGCCTCTTCAGAAAACGAATATATACAAAATTAATAGTTTAAATATAACCAGCAGCCTTTCTGAATAAGTAACATGGAAAGGAGTAAGTTATCAATGACCCAGAAGAGGACGAACCTCAGGTACCAGCTCAGTTCTAAACAGCACTCGTAGTCCCTCCTCGGTTCCTCCATCACTGCCTGGTTTGGATCGGCCACCAACCAAGACAGGAAATGACACAGAGGACAGTCAGGATCCACAGACCTGCCCTCCATTTAGAGCTGATGCCTCTCCAGAGTCAGGAGCAGGCCACAGACACAGCCTGTCCCTGCCTCTGCTTCTGGTGGGCAATACAGAACACTGTGGCCCAGTTTGTCCCCACGTCCATCCCTGATGAATGTGCTGGAAGTTCTTGTTGATAGTGGTTGTCTATGTGCACTTTAATAAAGTGTTATAATAGAATAATAGATACTAACAGAGTCAATCCATTTCATTTTGTAATTTAAAGGTAGCTCAATATGTAAAGCGAATAATAGATGATAAAAGGTAATAATTACATGTGAGGTTAATACATTTTGCTACAACATTGAACATAGTCACACAGTCAACACCAACACACCCTCTGTCAGAGATCATCATTCACTTCATTCAGTCTACAGAAACACCTGATGTGTGTTTCGAAATGATAAAGCATGCACTCAGTGTTGCTTTAATACACCAATTGTTTCACCTGCCTGCTGTATATAACAGATCTTTGTTCATATCTTCACGTGTCTTTGTCCTTGTTTAGCATTATGGACATTTCTTCCTCTATTTTTACATGAAGTGTTTACGGTTTTTGTCTTTGCTGTCAATGTTACACCCAGTTTAACACACAGTCAGATTGCTGGTATGTGTTCATTTACTTGGTTAATAAAGCTGATGCTGCTTCTGAATAATCTATATTAATGCACTGCGTCCTGTGTGAGTCACGTTTGTTGAAATCTTTTGAGACCAGTTATTAGGAATGACAGAGACTTCTGTATCAAAAAATGGACCTGTCTTTGCCACTTTCTCTTTTCTTTCAGATGCATGTCTTCAGTAGTAAAACCAGTGAGCCACACACAGGAAGTCATAAAATGTTGGTTTGGGATTTTCTGACAGTAACACAATCATAGGATGATGCCGCCGTTGTCCATGACAACATAATAACAAGCTGCATGCAGCTGTGCAAAAATATATATAATTATTATTATTACGGATGTATTTTCAGTTAATATGGTTCCTTTGTTCAGGCAGCTGAGTACAGGTGGTGTAATGCAAGTACATCCTGAAACGCTGATGCACTTTTACGCAGAGTACTCTTGTCATTCAACTCCATTTATTTATTTAGATTTAACAGACGAACACATGAACATCTTACAAACTAACCTCTTCACTCTTATTTAAACATATTTGTCACATCATTTTAAATGTAATCACAGAGGAGACTTGACTTTTTCAGTGTGCTACAGCCTGATCCCAGTTTACCCCACAGCGCCTCTCAGTGGTTGGAACAGCCTACTGCAAACATCCTACTGAGTCTCCTGATAGAATCTAGCTTTATACTGTACACATAATGTGACACCTACTACAGACTGACAACAGACAGGCTGCTGATGTTCTCTGAACTCTCTTTGACTGATTATTATAACAGCTTAGGAACATCAGGACCATATGAGAGCAGTCTTCTTGTAGACTCTGGGATGAGTGTAAACAAACGATACAGGCAGGCCTTAGCTCACATGTATTATTCATCAGCAGAGTAATGTGATTGGACGCTCATCAAAGTTACATGAGTTGGTCCAAGTGGGAGAGTGTGTGATGCTGTGTGTACTGATCTCCTCCCCCACGCTGAGCCTGAACAGGACAGGCAACATGTATTATTTGCATTAGACAGCTCCATGGTGATCCTGTCTGTGTACACACACACACACACACACACACACACACACACACACACACACTTCCCTTATATTCACCAGGTGATGACGGGGAGGGCTCCTGGTCAAACAGATTCTGGTGATTCGCAGTAACATCAAAACAAAGCAGAGAGTGTGATCCAGCTGATATCAGTTGCCCTGCTGAGTGTGGTTAGATGAGGTGTGGCACACAACTTAGGCAGGTGTGCAGCAGACGACACGCAGCACAGCACCAACACCACCTGAGAGGAGACCCACCCAGCACCACCTGCTGTCACTGAGAGGACACCGGCACCACCGGTAAGTTCCTTAAAGCAAACTCTCCAAAGCCTTTCAGGAATGATTCAACCTTCTAGGAGAATGATGAGAACAGATTGTAACTGTGAGCTGATATATCATGATCTGTCATCACGACATCAAACTCTTCAAACTTTGGCTGCTTCAGAGTCATGTTGATAATATAGCCTGTATTTTTTGTAGAATTGTGTTAGTAATATGATATGAAAACTATTGTTTCAAAGGCTGTTGAGCAGCACTCAGCCTTAAAAACTCTGAGACGATTTTATTTTGAACTCAGTATCATTTAATGTGATACACACAGGAATATTATTGGACCATGTCGACACCACTTTTCATATAACCAGCCTGCCAGTCATGGACAGATTCTGTCACCTGAAGAGATGGACCATGGAAACATTTTGACACGATAGCGTCAGAATAAGGAACAAAATGATAATGTGATAAAGTATCAAACAGTCCATCTGAACATCCTGGTCCTGTCACACAGTCTGATGGGTCTTTACATTGCACTCAGTAGAATCTGTAACCCAAATGTGTGCTGAATAAGCAGTTGCCCTCAAGCCTGAAGTGACCATTTGCATTTGAAGGCGGCCCATCACTACGAGCTGACTTCAGGTTACTTTATTTTTATGACCTGAGATCTGGTGGAAAAAAGTTCCTATTTTGTCCATCTGTGAAAACATGTGAAATCCTTTTTTTCACGTTTTTTTTCCATGTAAAAAAGTTTTTTTTTTTTTTGCTCAGTTTCACAAGTGGTACTCGTGAAAAAAAAAAAGTGAAAATCTTTTTTTTGTCCTGAAATTTTTTTTTATCGGAGACTGTCAGTGGTATGCTGATTCAACACAGTTTGATAAGTATACCGATTGCTAGACCGGGATACTGATCCTTGGAATGGTATGCCTCTATTTTTCTGCTGGTATTCCGCCGACACATGATGGTATGTGCCACTTGACTGTTATGCCATTGAAAGACTGTTATAAACGATTCTAAGCTAATGAAGGAGCTAGCTGTAGCTAACATGGCTAATGTTAGCCCAGCCACCTCAGCCAGTCAGACTAATCAAAAGCAGAAACTTTGAGCCAACCAACCAAACAATAATTACTGTCAGGTTTTCTTTATCAAGAGAACACAATAATGCAGTACTTTGTATAAAATCTACGTTGCGGAACATTAACCATTGTAGCATATTATGTATCATGTTCACTGTACTTAGATAGATAGATAGATAGATAGATAGCTTTATTAATCCCCAAGGGGAAATTCGGTCATCATAGCAGCAGGTACATTCGGTACCAATACAATAAAAATATAAGTGCAAATATAGAGGCAATAAGAAACAATAAAGTACTATATACAATATGCAATAAAAACAATAGAACGTTCCTAACAATAGAATACTATATACATTAAAATGCTTAGTAGTTATGAGATAAAATGCAATAAATATATTGTGAAAATATGTTGAGGTAAGTGGTACATAAGGTGCAAGAGAAAAAGGTGCAGGTTTATGTCCAGAAATAATGTAAAGCACAATAGTTATGTTTGTGTTTTGTGTTTTGTTGTGTGAGCACGAGGTAGGAATTATTTCCTGTGCTGTTCCATTAGGCAGCAGGTTGAATGAGTCTGTTGCTGAAGCTGCTCTTTAGCTTCTCCAGAGTTTTGTGGAAGGGGTGAGAGACATTGTCCATGCCACCTCCTCTGACAAGCTCAGAGCCAACAACAGACTATGCCTTCTTTATGAGTTTATTCAGTCTGTTGGCGTCCTTCGCTTTGATGCCCGCACCCCAGGACACCACAGCCAAGAAGATGGTGCTCGCAACAACAGACTTGAATTTTGAATGACCGGAATAAGCTGCTAATAAAGAAAAACATGAATCAATCAAATGGACGTATACCCAAATTTAGTCGGTATGATACCCAAAGGCGTATACCACTGGGTCAGTTGGTATATCGATGCCCAAAGGCTAATATGCTGGATCACAGTAAGCCAGAAGTAAAACACTAAACAGTTTAACTGCCATGTGTCAGAAAATATCCCAATGTCTATGCCAGTCATCTTTCTTCTTTATAAGTGGCTTATTCAAACAACAATGATTAA
The DNA here is from genome assembly GCA_900302685.1 of Spondyliosoma cantharus. Lineage (NCBI taxonomy): Eukaryota > Metazoa > Chordata > Actinopteri > Spariformes > Sparidae > Spondyliosoma > Spondyliosoma cantharus. The sequence goes on from OMLP01046513.1 coordinate 4,833, forward strand.
TGTTCTGCAATGTAGATTTTATATGTACTGCATTATTGTGTTGTCCTGATAAAGAACACCTGTCAGTAAGTAATGTTTGGTTGGTTGGATAAATGTTTCTGCTATCGATTATTCAACGGTACCCATCCAACAGTCTTTCAATGGCATTACAGTCTCATCTCAGACACATGACATATACCGTCATGAGTCAGTGGAATACCAGCAGCATAACAGCAGCATACCACTCCAGGGATCGGTATACCATTCCAACTCGACTGGATAGCACTTCTTGGTGGAACCCTGGGCAGTATGGCGAAGGTGCTCAGGTTCAGACAGAACCGGATCAGCACCTCCACCCAACGCCTGCCAGACTGTGGTCTAACCTTCCAACTCAGGAGGGTCTGACATCTACTAGAGATCTAGAGAATGCTACAGCCTCCGTTTGATGAGCTGTTGATGTCACCTGGTGGACTACACCAAACAGCACAGTCAGTGGGTTAGGATCCATATTATACATGTATGAGAAGGTTTCAATGTCAGTGTCCAGATGAGTCGGTTAACAATTAAAAGTTCATAACATGACACACACTTACATTCTTGATTTGTTTTCTGGAGCCTAATCCTCACCCTGAAAATTCTGTTAACCTGAAAACCTGTGTGTGTGTGTGTGTGAGAGAGAGAGTGAGAGAGACTGACTGACACTCTCTATATATACGTATATATATATACACATATATACGTATATATATATATATACGTATATATATATACACATATATACACGTATATATATATATACACATATATACATATATATAGAGAGTGTCAGTCAGTCAGTCTCTCTCACTCACACACTCTCACACACTCACACACAAATCTAAATCTGTTGAATTATATTCATAATGTCTATGAATGTGATAATATGAAATGTCTAAAAATCTGTGGCTGGTACTGTGTGTAAAATCTGTAATTTGAATTAAAAGGTAAGAGCATACTGAACTTCTCTCAGATAACTGCTGTACTGTGTTCTGTTGGTTTGTTCCCTGACAGCACACTCAGAGGAAGATGAACTGGGGCTTCTTGGAGAACGTTCTCAGTGGGGTGAACAAGTATTCGACAGTGATCGGGCGCATCTGGCTGTCTGTGGTCTTCCTTTTCAGGATCCTTGTGTATGTGGCGGCGGCCGAGCAGGTGTGGAAGGATGAGCAGAAAGATTTTGTGTGCAACACCGAGCAGCCCGGCTGTGAGAACGCCTGCTTCGACCACTTCTTTCCCATCTCGCAAGTGCGCCTCTGGGCACTGCAGCTCATCATGGTGTCCACCCCGTCCCTGCTGGTGGCCCTGCATGTGGCCTACAGAGAGCATCGGGAGGCCAAATACAAGAAGAAACTGTACAAGGACAAAGGGAGCATTGATGGAGGTCTGTTCTGCACCTACACCGTCAGCCTGGTGTTCAAGACAGCCTTCGAGGTGGGCTCCCTGCTCGCTTTCTACTTCCTGTACAATGGCTTTGGGGTGCCAATACTGCTCCGCTGCAGCCAAAGTCCCTGTCCCAACACTGTGGACTGTTACATCAGCAAAGCCACAGAGAAAAAGATCTTCCTCTACATCATGGGCTGCACCTCCATCCTGTGTATCGCTCTCAATGTGCTGGAGCTCATGTACATTGTATGGAAGCAGTTGTGGAAATGTTTCAGCAGGCGCTATGTTCCTGTAAAAGACAAGTCTTTCAGCCAAGACCAGCCACCTGTTTCCATTGTAAACAAATGTGTCTCTGCTGAGGCCACAGTCAACACAGAGGACAGCAACACACAGCCTGCATCCACAGCTGAAAACCAGCCCGGCCAGTCCTAGAGGACTCATGTTCCCAGCTCCAAGTGAAACCACAGGAAAACCTGCCTTACCTGACCAACCACCCCGGACACAGATCACAGTGGCACCTTTTACAACCTGTGCTGTAAAACAAGGGGAAAAGATTTCATGGTACAATTTTAGGCCTGAATTGAGAAAAACTGAGATATGTCTTAGTGTGAACAGACCGTAGTTACAGATGTTAATGACCAGTCAAATCACTCCTGACTTGATGAAGTCTGCAGTTCAGGATTCACTTTAGCTGGAAGCATGAGACAGATCTGTGTCCTCTGTAGAAGCTCTAACTGTTCCCTTTTCTGCTAAATGCACACGTGAATCTAATTGAACTCATCATCAGGGCACACTAGTGAGCCTGTGAAAACCTTCTGTGACTCTGGAGGAGCTTTGTCAAGTCATAGATAATAACCCTGATCATGTCAAAGTGATGTCATGGCTTAGAAACTATACATTTTAATAACAGTTAGGAACAGTCGCCTCTGTTGCTTCTATTTTGACCATTGTTTTTATACGTTTGTATATTATTTGACTGCTTCAGATCAAATTATGATTCAAGAATGCATTAGTCATCTTTAATGCAGTAACAGAAAGTCAAATTAATTGTTTTGTGTGAAATCTGTCAGCCTGAGCAGTAAGAACCATCCATACTAAAACTAAACAAGAAAAACTACAGTATGTCACTCGGCTAAGTGTCATTGTTTTTGTATGGTTCTAGAGTTTGTTTCATTTGGATAAACTTTCTTCAGTGGATTAATTATTTGTGTGTGATAAAATGATCAGCATAAAGATGAATACTTATATTTAGAGCTATGACTGTTAAATATGTAATTCATATTCACTTACTATTGTACGGCTTGTGAAAATGTTCACTCCAATAATAGATTAATAAAAAAAACAGCTTAAACATAAACTGCTCTCATTTTAAATACACCGTGACCTGACAACTACAAAGCAGAGAATGTAGATGCATATCTCCAGAACCGCTCATATGATCTACTAAATACATTTTGAATAACACATGAACGCCTCAACTTCAACTCTCTGCCTTTTTAGGGCATTTAGCAGACACTTTTACCCAAAGCAACTTACAGTAATTAATACACTGGTAGCTGCGATGCAAGGTGCAGACCGGCATACCAGGAGCAGCTTGGGGTTCAGTATCTTGCCCAAGGACACTTCCGCATGCAGACCAGGGGAATCAAACCAGTGACCTTCCGATAACAAGACGGTAGCTCTACCCCTGATCCACAGCCACCGCCTTCACAGATCTGCAGCCTGAAGTTGGGCTCACCTGGATGCGTTATTGCCTCAGTCACCAGATAATCTGTGCCCAACATGTTCTGAGAGAACTACACGAGTCGACATACAGTACAATGTCTTTCTCTCAGTGGGAGCAGTAAAGAACAGCATTTTCCTCAACTTGTAGTCTTAAAGCTAAGCACTACTAACTCGGGAATGATTGATGAACAGGGCAAACATTGGGGAAGAAAGACAAAAAATGTCTTATAGAATACACATTTAATACAAGAAACCCATCTACTGGTTCTAGCTGATTTATTGGGAATAATTGAAGACCATCCATCCACAAAATCATTTTCCATTCAGTGTGCATGCAGCCGCTCCAAGTCTCTTAACCTGCAGTGTAATTTAACAAAGTGTCAAATGATAAAAAAACAAGCCGGATTGGTTGTAAAAAAAGCTGTTCTTTTAATAGTAAGACTGCTGGTGGCAGTGAGTGATTTCAAACTATATACACAACACACAATAATGAATAACGTCTTCAAATCACAAACTACACAACAGCACAATCCATTTCAAAATCCATTTGTCCCACAGGGATGATTAAGACGCCACAGGCTGATGTCATACTTTAACTTTCAGCAAAAATGTCACCTAACTTTTTTCACTTGGTTCATAAATAAAAACATGCTATACACTATTCTATAAAAAAGACCAAAACTTTACAGACAATATTACAGTATAGTTCAAAACAACTTTTTGTTCTTTTTCTTTTTTAAATAAACAGGATGTGTAAAAAACATTTTGTATGTAGGGCACCAGTCTGCAGCTGATTTTACTCATTCTAGTCCTGAGATTCTGCCTTTCATCAACAAAAAGACACGTTACTCAGTTTTTTTCCAGTACCACTGTGGGCCGCATGTCTTGCAGCTGTCTCAACATGAGGTGGGTGACACCTGAAAAGGCCCTGTCTATAATTATCCTAACCTTACTAAGTGATTTCAAATTCTGACGGTTGCTGAACCGTACACAGGTGTCTTTGGTGTTCAAAGGGGAGGGTTTTCTCCATGTTTCTGGTACATCAACAGCTCTTGTCAAGGGATGTTCACATTTATTTGACTGCTCCAGGAACTTTAAGAAAGACATTTCAAAGCCCATTGGTTTAAAAGAAGCCAGTGGAGCAGTCTGCTCTGTCACCTCCTCCTGGATTATTGCAGGGCAAGAAGAGTCTGATTCATCGTCCTTACTGTAAACTACGTCCGTCTTGGTCGTTCGTGGAATTTTCTTGCGTTTTACAATTTTTTCGATCAGTTTTCTGGGACGTCCTCGTTTGCGTTTGAGCACTACAGAGCCATCAGAACTTTCATCATTAGACAACTTGCTCTCAAACAATGCCGGGGAAATCCCTGCTGTGATCCTTTTGCGTAGGATAGGCTTCGAGTATCCATATTCCCCCCCTCCTTCCTGGCTGGTGTCTGCTGTCAGCTCATTGTCTGACAGGTCAGAGGTGTTGTCTGATTTGGAGTCATCACTCCTGATGGAGCGACACTTCTGCCTGGGGAACTTTTTGCAGAATATGAAATGACTCCTTTGCTGTTCCAGGTACTTCTCTGACAGCCCGTGTCCCATGTAATGTTTTAATATGCTCCGCTCTGACTTCATGACCGAATCACACCCTTTGATCATACAGGGGTATTGTAGAGGGAATTTTTTAGTGCACATCGAGGATGCCTCCACTTTAGTTTTCAGCGAGGGTTTTCCATATTTAGTCCAGTGGTTAGTTTTTGCCTTGCCAACTCTCTTTGTGTCATTCCCTCTCTGTACAATTTTTTTATTGCTCTCAATGTTTTCCTTTCCATTACTCGTCTTGGTAATTGGGTAAAGTACAGTCTTAGAGCTCCGTTTCATCCCGTCTTCTTTTGTCCGTTGACTCCTCATTTTGGGCTGATAAAGGTCCTGATGCTTTTTCATGACATGTCTCAGCATATTTGACTTTGTGGCATATGAACGGTCACAGCCTTCAATTTCACACTTGAACGACCCGTTAAATTGTTCAGGTTTGGCCAGCTTTATATCTTTATGCTGTTCTTTGACATGTCCTATATATTTCCAGAAAGCAGTGAAAGATGCTGTGCATCCTTTGTGGCCACAAGCAAACTTCCCAAGCTTGATGCTGGACAAGAGATTCCCAACTTTATCAAGACTGAATTCATGCAGCTGAAGATAATGCTGCAAGAGGTTTGGAACTTCTTGGAAAACTCGGGAGCAGTCTTTTACTTGGCATCTGAATTCAGAAATTTGGGGGATCTCTGCCTCTGGATAGTCCTCATCAAGGTTTATGACTTCATCTAGTCCCTCACTCTGATCCTGCTCTTTGTTCACTTCCAGTGCTGACAGAGCAGACTGGTGAACAGCCCTATAGTGGAGGATCAGATTGTGCTGGATGGTGAAGGCTGCCACACAGCCCTGATGAACGCAGCGATATGGTCTGTATGGACTCGTTGCTTCACCTGAGTTGGGCTTCCTCTCCTTTGTCTTCTTGGGAATCTCTATGCTTGACTTCACTATTGGCTGCCTATTGATAGCAGCTTGCTTGTTGAGACAGGGAGGCCCATTAGCCTGAGGCATGGCACTCTGCAAAGCCTGAATGACTGTGTAACGACTGTCATCTTGGAAATTCTGATTAGTTGTGTCCACATTGGTATGTGGTACAAATGAATCAGATGGGCAGACACGTTTTGCTGCATCTTGAGATGAATACAGATGTGTTCCGTTCTCTGTTGAATGAGCAGCCATTGTGCTTTGAGCTGCTTTAACCTGCTTCTGTATTGCAGCAAATGCAGCAGCTTTGGCCTCTCTGCGCTTCATATCTAGATCTGCTATTTCTTTAGCTGATAATTTGTGAGCTGACTGATAGTGAACACGGAGGTTTGAGTTTCGTGTGAATGCTTTGCTACATTTTTGACACTTGAAAGGAGCATACTGGCCGTACCTTTTTTTAACCACATTCACCATCTCAAGTGTGTAGCTGTGAGTTTTGGAGAGGTGTTTCCAAAGGGCTTCACATGACATGGAACTAAATGTGCAGTTTTCATTCTCACAAGCATATGGTTTGACAAAGTTTGACAACAATGAGCTGTGTATATCCACCTTTGCTGACGCTGTCTGACTGTTCATAGTATTGCCATTATGTTTGATGGAAGCTGAAATCTGGTCAGATATTTCTCTGACCAAGTCAAGCCTTTCAAATGCACTCTGAATTTCTGTCATCCACTGTTGCTGGTTGGCAGATAACTGAGTGGGCTCAGGCTCTGCATCATTTGCCCCGACCCCTGTGGGGCTCAGTACCTCCTGTTGCGGTGTGGAGGTCTCTCTGAAACAAGTAAAGCTCTGTGTGTTCAGTAGTTGTTTCATGTCACCAGAGGTTTCTGGAATGACTTGTCCTTCACTTGCTGAGTCACTTTTTGCATCACAAGACATTTGATGAAGTCCAGAATTATGAGAAGGACTGCACACTTGGCCGAAAGTTATGGGATTCCTTGAATTAGCATTGGGATCGGTGTTGCCTGAATGATACAAGATGTTTCTACGTTGAGAACCAGCCAGAATCTGCTCCCGCAGCCGCTTTTTAATATCTTGCTCACTTGTCTTTCTTTGTGTTTCAGCTTGAATATCAGGCAACAGTGTTTGCATCACTTGGTTCGAATCTCTATCTAGTATCTGAATGGTTGTCTCGGAGAGATACCCGTCACTGTGGTTTGTGGAAACACTTCCAGGAACAGCAGTGGATGGGTTTTCTGGGAGACTTTGAGAAAGAAGTGGATCAGGGAATTCACTTCCAGCAAATGTATCAACGCCTAGCTGAGGATAAAGTGCTATACTATTGGAGTCGTTCTCACGCTTCAGCTGGACATTTTCTGTATGCTGTATGACTGAGCTCCCTGGCAAACGTTCACCGGCTCCATAAGGATTTTGGAACAGTGGCTGGGGAGCCGGTGTATGTACAAAGAGATCAGACATGTTTGATTCAGTCATGATTTGTTTAAGAATGTCGTCGTTGGACTCGCCATTCCCATATACGAGAAGATTATCTTGTGGATAATTAGGAGTGGGGTATTCTTTTGTGGCCGTTGAACCATTTGTTACTGACTGACGGGGCTTCTCCTGATAAACAGCAGCAGGAGTATAAGGTATCTGTGGCTGAGCGGTACCAACTGTTTGCTCTGAATTGAGAAGGTCAAGAAATGATGCTGGCAGGTCTGTGTTCAGTTCAGACTCATCATATGGTTTACAGATTGCACGCTTGGACAGATGGCCTCCCAGGGATTTGGGACTATTAAATTGTCTAAAACACCTGCAACAAACAAATTTGCCATCCCTAAGAATAGCTGGCCATTTGGTCCTTTTGTTTCTTTTAGCTCGTGTTGGATTTTCAGAAGCACTTTCAGAGACGACTTGGCCATTTTGAGGTTGGTTGACACATTTTTTTTGGCTTGCACTGTCTGGGGAAGGAATTTGCATTGATTTTGTTTTTTCTGGGGTCCTGGAGGCAGACACTAAACTGCTTTGCATCTGTGATGTATATGGCTGAAGAAGATCTTCTGTTCGTGGTGGCACATCTTTAGCACCAGCCATGTATGAGGGTAACACTGACTGGGACCCATTTTCCGTAACTGGTGACTGTAAAGACTCTTCCGTTCTGTTCATTCTCGACGCCATCATAGAGGAAGACGGGACACTGAGTGTCAGAGCAGCACTGGTTGAATCAACCTGTAGCATTGCCTGCATGTTGGATGGATAGACCTGGGAAGAGCCAGAGATTTTATTTTGTTCACTTCCAAGGGCTGACGGCCAGTTTTGGCTGCCTGGATTTGTATCACTTCCTAGCTGAGAGAGAACAATGGGATTTAAAACATTTTCCATCACAAGGGAAGCATTCTGGTTAAGGGCAGATGAGGACTGGGGATGTAGGGCAGTATCCTTTGTGCTTGTACCAATGTAAGTATAAGGAGGGGACTGGATAACATTTTGCCTCTGAACTCCATGAAGTGGTACTGTGCTATCCTTCTGGTGCTGGAGTGAGGCATCTGAACTGAGATGTCCAACAGATGACGTACTTGGGGCTGGAGCGTAGGTTATCTTGATTTTAGTTCGAGCACCTTTCCATTGCTCATAGAAATCTGGATGAACCGTTTTCATGTGCTTTGCAACACTTCTGTAGGAGCTGTAGTGCCTTGTACAAGTTTCAAATGCACAGTGATATCGCTCCCTCTGTCCTGGAAGAGGGCCGGCGCTAGTCGAGGATGTCATAGAGTTCTCTGCTCTGTTCCTATTGAGTGGCTGCGGGGTTACTGATGGAGGAAGTGGTTGTGACATTGCTGGCTCTGTGGAGTTCTGGAGTGGTGATGCTGTTAGCAGGTTGCTGCTACACATTGGCCCTTGCTGCACTGGCATAGGTATGTTGCAGTCAGAATTGTAACTCATTGATCCAGGATTTACATCACTGAGGAACATCTGTGGCTGGCCTCGTGGGACATCTGCATTATAATCATATGACACATCACCTAAATTAGCCTCATATGGACGTACTGTTTGATTCTGTTGGGGTGGTCTCAAATAATCAAAACAATCTCTGTGTCTGTTAGTATCAGACAAGGAGGAATTCAAAGGGTGAATAACAGAGTTATTTAAACTCGATGTGTGACTGGTTGAGAAGGGTATATTTTGAAGTTCATGTTTGACACTGTATCCCCCTTCGGTTTCTGAAGGTGCTTGTGATGATTTCAGCACACCCTCCAAGGACACTGGCAGCTTTACATTCCAGTTTTCTTGGGAGTTCGCTTGTTTACTTGGAGCGTGATTGATAAGCATTTGTTCAATGAGTGAAGGGCCAGACTGCATATTTTGTGAGATGTGTTCAGAAGATAACCTTTTCTCTTCTAAGGTGGCATGCTTCTCCAGATGTAAATCCAGCTGTTGTTGTGAATGAAATACCTTTCCACAATCCACAACTTTGCAGGTGAAAGTTTTGTAATGCTGTGCCTCATGGTCATAGAGTTTGAAGGCCTCGTTGAAAATCTTTCCACATTTTGGAAACATGCATCTAGCCTTAAAAACAGAATGTGTTTTCCTGTGTAGAAGTAGCTCAGTGTTGGACAGGAAACTTGCCTTACAGTTCAGCTGAATACAGATGTAAGGCTTCACACCACAGTGGACCTGTAAATGATCATTTAGATGAGTGACGTTAACAAAGTGGCGGCGACAGTACTGGCAAACTACCTTTTTGCTCTGGATTTCAAGGAAAGTCTTTGCCTCCTCGTCATCCCCATGAGCTTTAACATGTGCAACAAGATTTTTGAAAAATTTGAAGCTCCTTCTACATTTTCCAACAGGGCACACATTGTCTTCACTACTGTCTGTCTTACACCTGGACACTGTGGCCTGAACATTACGTATTAACCCAGCATTCTGCCCTTGGGAATCAGCATTTTCATAAAGTTCATTCTCTGTCTTTGCCTTCAATGCAGCGATTACAGGGGCAGCTGTTTTAGGATCCGCCAATTTCTTGTTTGTTTTCATGGCAGTCAGTCTTTCCTTGCATGACTGTTTAACATGTAACGTCACGTGGGGAATCAAGGTGTCTTTTGAAGTAAAGGTTTGAGCACATATCGGGCAGCTGTATATGCCACCGCTCAGATGAGTCTGTGCATGGCGCACAATCCTGTGGCCGAGAAACTCTTTGTCACACAGCACACAGTACTGCATGTATGCCTGCCAGTTTCTGAACCTAGCAGATATGAAACCTTTCTCTCTCAGTTTCTTCATTTCTCTGTTTTTCTGTCTCTTATCAGTGACATCCTTTAGTTCATAGGTGCCGCTGATTAAGTGCTCTGGGATATTCTTAAACCCATCCTGACTGAGGAAGTCTTCCTCTTCTTCGGGGTCCTCAGTATCATTTAGCAAGTCAATGGAAGATACTATTGAAGCTTCTTCACCCATTAGAGCTAAACAATGTCGCTTTAGTGTTTTCCAATCCCAGAACTCTGGGTCAAAAGGCCACTGGGTTTTAAAAACCAGCAGGAGCTCGCAGCGTAGTGAGTTGGGAACAGGCATACTCTCCTCCTCAAGTTTTTGATCAGGTTCGTTGTAAAGAGTCTCCACAGCATAGTATGAATCCACTGTGGGCTCCAAGTGGAACTCTGTCAGCTGGCAGGCTCGTTTCACTTCCAGGTCAGTGGGAAGTAAACAGGAAATAGTTTTACACACAGTGGCCTTGAGGCTTCCATCATCTGATGCCATCCGAAGAGCTCTTATGCACATTTCAATGCACACTGGCAATCCAACACTGTCCATCTAGGAAAAAGAGGAAGTCAAAGAATTTAAAGCTGCACAACACAATTATTCTGAAACTCACATGGGACAATTAATCAAGCAAATTCAACTTTTTGTGAGACAGAAAAACACTTTGAAATAAAGAAATTCTTACTTCAATAATGAAATTAAACATTATCAAAACACTATTTTGATCATAACTGTTACCGTTTCATGCATCACAAACCTACATATCCCACTTTTTAATGCATTTAAGGAGTACAATACCCTGAATCGACAACTCAACCACTGTAGACCCGAGATATTTGAAAAGTGTACAATGTTCTCTGTGGGTAGCAGCTGTAGTTGGCTTCATCTAAACTAAAATTCACAGGCTCAATATGTTCCAAATATGACAAAAAAACACTTTCATTTGTCTAGGGCTTTCTACTTTTGTCATAATTGAAAGTTAAGGGGAGATAATAACTTTTTTTTTGACTATACCACCGCAGATCACTGTTTACTGACCTCTGATTGGATGACCTTGATGAGGAACAGGATGTGGTACACGGTTTTTGAAAGTAAGGACATCTGGCGACATCTGTCAAGGAAGGCCTGCTCTGATGGTTCTAATCGTTTCAGCAGCTTGCTCCAAAACAAAGTGAGCTCCCTGATAAAAAAGACATCAGATAAATATCTTGATACTGACAATCAGCCTTTCAATGTATCCATTCATTAACACAGAAGGAAACTAACGAGTAACAGAAGAGTTTTATCAACCACTGATTGTGCAACAATTCATATTGACTTTGTACTCCGTTAGTTCATTTGGCCTGAATGAACATATGCAGATCAATTCTCCCTTAAACTGAAACATAATGTTCTTAACCCTGGCATCATATCACACTGTCATATGCACTGTTGAGGAATTTCATGTATAAATTCATGTGTCGACTTCTAGAGTCACAAAACACATTAATTACTGCACTCACTGACACTAAACAGAGTGATACAAGGTACACCTCTGGGTTGTGGAAACATTGGAATCGATGCTTGTATGTTTTTTAATTGTATGTTTTCTTATTGATGCTTGTATGTATTTTAATTTATGTTGACTTTGTATTTGTATTGTCTCTCATATGGAACTTTGAGTCTGGAATGAAGTATATAATAATAATAATATCATATTTTACTTGAAAAGCACTTATAATATATAAATATTTATGAGTATGATAAACATACAGCCTAATTAAAATAATTGAAACACAGGTGTACATTCTGTTCAGAATCCTGTTTTTTGGGGGGTTAGGGGTTACCCTCCCTCTAAACAAGGAAACCCTACATAGATGCATCAGACAGGGACACTTGTGTACTCTTACCAAGCACAGTATGTATCTCCCTGGAGAAGCTGTCGGTTCAGGAAGGCCGAGCATAAGGTGAGAGCTGCCCTTTCATCACCATCCGACTCCAGGTT
>OMLP01046513.1:24390-35098 GCA_900302685.1 Spondyliosoma cantharus
TTGTTTGTGTGTTTGTTTTGAAGGGGAGTGTTCGACGCCTCCCTGAAAATGGCCGGCTTCTACGGCCTCTACACTTGGCTCACTCACACCATCTTTGGCATCAACATCATCTTTATTCCTTCTGGTGAGTCGGCGTGTTCACCGCAGAACCGGCTGTCAGCATACCTGCAGCTGCCCGGTCACAGTCAGTGTCGTCTCACCCCCTTTTGTGTCCGTCTCTCCTGACATGAAGCGCTGGCTGCCATCCTGGGTGCGGTGCCGTTCCTGGGGACGTACTGGGCCGCTGTGCCGGCAATGTGTGACCTGTGGTTGGTGCAGGGCGAAGGCGTCAAGGCTGTGCTGCTGCTGATCTGCCATCTGCTCCCAACGTATTTTGTGGATACAGCCATCTACTCTGACATATCAGGGTACGTGTGTGTGACAGTGGTCTATTTGCATAGATGCATTTGACCAAAGAATGTCAACAAACCAACCTCATGGTTGATATCAGGTTATGGCTTTGTTTACATAAGTGTCTATAAACAGTGTGACCATTTGCCTCAGCCAGTTTTATCAACTGTCAGCTGATTGAAATAGAAAACAACACCAGACAGTGGGCCGGAAAATGCTTCATCTTAGCTGTTGTTGGCAGCCTGGTCCTGTCTGTTTCCCCTTTGAACATTGTTTCCTGTAGCAGGAGCCTTCTAGTTTGGACTTAATTTAGCTTAACTTTCTAAATATTATCGAAACTGCAATACGGCTGAGAGCGATATCCAAATCCTAGGAGCTGAAAATTTCTCGAAACATAGCGTTATAGATGAAACATTGTGGTGCTACAGAGATGACTACAGTACAAATCACATCCCCAGATGTAAGAAAATATGCTTCAAAAACTAGATTACCATTCCCACTAAAATTGTGACTCGTATTGTAAATCTGCCAAATATTGTTGCACATCGTTAGGTGTCACAAAAAGGACTAGTTGGGATTAAATGAGGGGAAACAGACTACAAACATTTGTTAATGTTCTTAAATCCAAGACTCAATAGCTGCCATAAAGGTGTGTTAATAATGTACATTGTTTAAAGGTAAAATCTGGAAAATGCTTGTGCACAATGGCACAATAGCACCCGCACATCGTCAGTTTCAGCCGATGAAGGCTTTAAAATGAAACGTATGCATTGTCCTGATGTGAACATTTCTGCCAATGTCACAGGTGATAAGATGACGCTTTAATTGTGCTCATGTGAGGTGAACCGTTGACCAATTAGTTTCTACGTCTGCGTCGGCCAGTGGGCCTTCACAATAAGATTATTGATGTTTTCTGTAAAAAATATGTGCTTATGTCCGCATCGACAACCAGTCCAAATGTCTTAAGCATTGTGCATCCCTGACAGAAATGATGCAGCTTTGACTAAAAAGTTTTGAAATGTAGGAGTAGAAAATGTAGAAAATCATTTGGTGTGTGAGTAATATGAGAACCACATTATGTGTACATTTTCGAACATATTTTCTTTGCATTTCTTTGTCCTGATCCGTGTCTTGTCTTTGTGTCTCAGGGGTGGACACCCGTACCTGACAGGTCTAGCAGTGGCAGGTGGCGCGTACTATCTGGGTCTGGAGGGCGCCATCATCGGACCTATCCTCCTCTGCATCCTGGTAGTTGCAGCCAACATCTACAGTGCCATGCTGATGAGCCCCAGCTCTGCAGCGCCGACACCGGTGCAGTCGACCTGGCCGGTCCACCCCATGAGGTAAAGATGAAGCTGAAACACGGAGTGCTGATTTGAATATTCAGAAAAATGCAACAATGCCCTCACTGTCCCCTTCTTTGTCGCTCTCAGGACCTTCGCAGAGTCCACCCCCTCAGTCCTGAAGAAGACCAGTGAGTGAGAGCCAGAGGGTGTGTCCCTGCGGAACTTCCTCCAATTGGCCGACTCCTCAGGGGAAGTGCTGCCCATCCCTGAAGCTCCTCCCAGGAAGTCAGCCCCCCCCCCCGAACCGGGAAAAGAGGAAGCAGAGTCTTGGCTGGTCACCATGATGCTGTCTACTTACCAGCGCCGCTAATCTAAGCAAAATGGCGCCAGCTGCTCTCGCTGAAGACCCTAATATTAGAGATGCGAGTGTTCGTTCTTATCCCAAACATGGACCAACGCTTTCATATTGAGCTTTATGATTATGAACGGTGGAGACGTTGATGCTAATCACATCACTTCTCAGAACGTAGTGCCTAAATTGATTTTGTAACACACTACACTTATCGTGTGGTGAATTGTAAGATGAACTATTTTATCTACAAAGCCCCTGATTCCCACCCTGGCTGTGTTTATGCAGTGTTTGCACTCCCTACCTCTCTCCTCGTGGAGGCTCGAGTAGAGTTTGTAGTAAAAGGCTGGTTCGTGTTCATGAACTGAACACCTGGCTTAAACTGGCATTTAACTTAATGTGTCATTCATGATTCTTTAAGCAGTTTTTTTTTTTCTCCTCACACGCCTAAAGTTCAGAATCAGAAACGTCTTTATATTTTCTACCGGCCTCGTCCACTCCTGCACTTCCTCACAACTACAGTCTGAGCACTTTTTTCGGAACAGAGAGTAAGAAGTAGTTTACATCGCTCGAAGCTTTAATGAACGAGCTGCGCAGATGAATCGTGTTTTGTAATGTGACACATTGATCATACATGGCTACTGTGTTAGCTGCCTGTGACAGTGGGGAGGGCTGTGATGTATTCTGTGTTGGAACAAGCATGTAGTTCAGCAGCGGTTTAACTGGATTACTGTAGTTTTTGTTTGGTACTTTTATTACTGGATGCACTGACACAATAAACATCATTTTAACTGTGGCGGCTTTGTCGGACGTCTCGTTTGGTTGTTTGCTTTTTTGCAGGAGGTCGGGCCGCACTAATGATTGTTTTCACTGTCGCGTGCTCTCTCATCATGACTTTCAATTCATTCATCAAATGTTTGGTCTCTAAGCTTCGAGGAAATGGTGAATAACGGTCATTACACTTTATAACTGGCAAGGTCCACATGTCTAAAAACCCACAGATAATGAGTTGATTATGATAATCAGAAAAGTTGATTAATTTCTGTCGATCGATTAATCAACTCTTCGGCTGAAGAGGTTTTTTTTTTTTATTTGATCGAAGGAAAATCTTCTCATTTTCAGTCCATGCGAGCAGGTCTGCCGGGAGATTTGATTGTTTACTGATAAACAAACATCTGCTGCTAAACTAATTTACCTGCAAGCACTTATTGAAGCAGAGTACTCTTCCACCTGCAGTGGATGATTGATCTGTGCCGGGCAGCTTCCAGGTGGGATGATGTTGAACTGTGCGATTATAAAACAGGCTGCAAACCGAGAAGAAAGAGCATGCGTTTGAAAATCTAACGTTCCCTGGATGAATATAAGTCAAAACTTCCCTCTGTGTTTGTTTGTGTGAGCTGAGTCAGACGGCGTCAGCTGTTCTGTGAAGGCTTTACAGATTGTCAGTGTGTCAGCGCGGCGCTGCACAGATGGACCGAATAAATATCAGAGCCGCAGGAAAAGCGACGGTACGGCTGCTGAGGGAGCCAGGCGCCTTTCAAATGAAGTCTCCAGTAAACTAATAAACAAACATGTTGAGCACAGGAGGATGTTCGTGTTCATGTTCAAGCTTGTGACAGTCATTAAAATCTGAGTTTTAAAAATGTTGTTGCAGGAAATAGAGGAAGTAAAACCTTGATAAAACAAAAAGTTTTGGCAAAAGTCTTTTATACAGTATTAAGTATAGTCAAGTCCATTTTTTTTCCAAGATTAAACTTTTCACTTGAATTATTAAACTTATAGTATAATTTGTATTGAAAATAAATTAGTATAAGGATTGTTAAAGCATTCATAACAAATGCAAAATAGAAGTATTTTGCATCTTGACCCTACTGTATATATAGAGTCAGTGCTGAAAGCAGGACAACAGAAAATGTAGGATATTTATGACGAACACTGAACTTAAGCTTCAGTACAAATGTCCTCTGTGAAGCTCGTTGTTCATCAGGTGTTGTTCTAAAAGCTTAAAGTCCAGATGGATGTTCCTACCTGAGACTTCCACTTCCATCATCTGTAAAAAAAAAAAAAAAGAAGATTTTAGTGTTTGAAAGACCATATCCCAACACCAGAGACTTTATCCAATCGCACGAAGACAGAGGAAATCGAGCAGAAACATAAAACATCATATTAACCTGAGTTGTTCTCATGGGTTCAGGCTTCAACAGTTCAAAAAAAAGAGCACTGTGGCTCATAAAACCTTTTTAAATTAGTTCTGTCAAAGCAATAAATCCTCATGTAATGACATATTTTACTGTATGAATATGCAATTGGTTAGTCATGTATTCATAGGAAAAGTACAGCGCTATATTATTTCATTTGTGTGCATTTTACATTTTATTTTAATGCATCTTCAATTATTCAACTCTAGGTATTTAAATGGAAAAGAGATGCTTTCTCCCGGCTGTTGGTGAGGTGAAACCACTGAAGAACCTTTGTTTTTGTTTGAAGAAAACATAAATATATAAACATTAAAATAATGTCTTAGATGGGTCTTTTCTTTCTTAGATTTCTTTTGTGAAACATCATCTTATGTAGGTAGTCGATGTTCTTTTCCCTTCTGTCTGGGCCCTCCGACTGGCAACGAGGCCCTGGGCAGGTGTCTAGAATGCACATGACCCGGTCCACTCGACCAAAGTTCTGAGTCTAAATGAATGAGATTCAGCGCAGTGTCTTAATAATTAAAATAGAAAGCTGATGTCACCAGCAAAGACCAATAAAACACTAAAAAAAAAAAAACACCTCGTTAAAGATGGACATCCTTCTGCTTTCAGATATTCACTCTGTTCCTCCGTACGTGCTCGGTTAGTTTCCCTCCGGGCCGCAGTCTGACTCAGCTTTGATCTGTCTCTGCACATCAAAGTCTCCACACAGTTCTTCTGAGCTCTGCAGCACATAAACCCCAGCGTCTTCCACAAGACCTCGCAGCTCTAAATCTCCTTAACGGCAGAATCACTCAATCAGTTCAGCACAGAGCGAACAGAGGGAGGAGGTGCATCCTCGAGGAAGACTCTTCTTGGACTACAGGGCAGGTTAATCTTCGTCGAGGAGAAAATCACTCTGCAGATTGACTTTCTCGCATCTCAGTTCTCAGAGCCTGACATTTCCTTTTCCCTCTTTTTTTTTTTTTTTTTAAGGCATTCTTTCTTGGGAGACAAAATTTCAGCTAGATTAAATCTGTAATGAGAAACCGTGGCAGTATGAAAACATATCAGTGTCTCATTTCCCATACAGGAGACGAGGTCAGAAAACAAAAGCATCCTTTATTAAACGTGTATGCAAAACGCTGCTGTCTAATATGTCTTCCTGATGGCTCTCGCCGGGTCTAATCCTAGCCAAATGAATAATTCAGCAGATCAAGTGAAGGAGTTTGAATAATCCACTCAACACAAAACATGGAGTGAGTCTGCTGCCCGACTATTACCTTCACCGCACTGTCATGTTTATTAAAAAGACAGAAGAGTCCCGTTCTCCCACAGGACTTTCTCTGGCTCCTGCCCACACTCACCTCCTCTGCGGCGCTTTGGCAAGATAAAACAGATTATGATCTTTTTAACACCCATGGGTGCCTCATGCAGCACTTCACACCCCATGCTCATGCTGTGACCACCGGGCCCAACTCTTCCTCTTTCCGCTAAAACCAACCTATTTTTTTACAAGTGTATTTTGTTTGCACAGTGCACACGCAATGAGGACAAAACAAGCCGGTCTCACACTTCTCTACTGAGAAAACACACACAAAAAAAAGCAGAAACCGTCTGACAGAGAACTATTTAACATGGGTGTTAATCAAGCGCAGTTTCAAATATTTAAACAATATCAGATTTTCTAACGAGATGTGAGGAAAGAAATGCATCGAGATCCTTGTCAAGCTGCGAGGATTAGCATTGTCCATGTAAACATAACTTTAGTTTGTTAACACAAACCTCCAGAGGGCACCGTTCAGCAGAGAGTGTCTGGTCAAGAATCTTTGAATCAATATTTGTTTATAGACATAAAAGGGATATTGTCTGATCTGCTGCTTTTACGCTCTGAAATCTGGTGATTCGCCTCAAAAATTCACTATCGGACTATTCAGTTCATAAGTTACAAGGGAACGCTGTGTAAAACAGAATGTGTTCATCTACTGATGCTTTTTGACATATAATCAGTTGAAAACAGTACAAAGAGAATATGTAACGTTCTACCTCGTTGATGTCATTGATTTTTGTAAATATATTATTGTTATGCTTGTCACCCCTGTCTGTTTCTTTGTTGGCTGGTTTACCAAGAAAAAAGAAAGAAAAGACCCCCATTAACCTTTGGTACTGATGCAGGAATTTTTGTTAATCTTTTGTAAAAGAGGGGCCCTAGTGACAGCCAATCACCAGCACTAGAGGATCTTTGCACTAAAAGCATTCTGCATGCACATTGGCTTACTGATGCTTTTTTTTGACATTAACTCCTTGGGTATGAAGTAATTTTTCGATACTATCAAGGCATAACGGTGGGTGGCATAAAAGTTCAATACCCAACTCTCGTCCGTAGTTTTGGAGTAGCATTCAATGCCAACATTTACACTGGTCTGTGACAGAGGAAAGTGTGTGTATTCGAGTGTGCGTGCAGACAAAAAGAAGCAGAAGAAATCCACATTTTCCTGGTATCGTTCTGTAAACGTTTTCGCCTTTATTTTCTACATTTGGATCAGCTCAGTGTGGAAGCCTGGACATGTCGGTTATCTTCAAACCTACCACCTGAACAATCGTTACCCTACCCTCTGGCTCACGGTCAGAAAATAAACGTTCACATCTTCAGCACACAGTCACTTGCTCAGACATGAAGTCAATCAATGGCCTGCTCTCGCTACCACTCCCACAACAAAGAGGAACCGGTGTCCTATGTGTAAACCCCTCCTCCACTGGAGGAAGCCCAAATGGTTAAAACCTTTATGAAACTCACCTCTCCTGCTCTGACTCGCAGCCGCAGGAGTGATAGAAAATAAAAAAAGAAAGGAGAATAGAGAGAGCATGATGGTTGGAATGAGAATGACACGCTGATGTAACTGCTCAGCTGTCTGCCTCACTGAGATATGAATAGTGAAATACTGCAGGTGAGCTTTCAAAGTGAGATATGTCATTATGGATTAAGATATGCCTGCTGTGATCCACAGTTCAACTCTCCACTCCCTTCAGCTCTTTACAATTATCATCCTGTCCCTGATTAACTCGCCTAACACACCTCAGTGACTTCTCTTTGATATCCTCACAGCCGCTCTCCAGGCTTTTTTTTTTCCTACTGTAGATAAATGTCCCCAGGAGAGCGCGGACACTCTGCTCTGTTTATAAAACAAAAGCAGCATTTCGCTCTTTTGTACAACGGACGCAGTGATGTGCCGATCTGCCGTCAGTCTACGCTACGGGCTCTTGGTTGTCCAACAGCAAGGGAATCTGAGAGCTGTTTGTTCAGGACTGGGATTAGTACTGAAGACACGCGCACACACCCACACATCCATCCACACACTCCACCGGAGGAAAGAAGCCCTTGGAGTGTATTTTTTTTTTTTAAGAGGTCATTGAGAGGAAGATATGAGAAAATGGATTTAAGTTTCTTTTTTCCTATATGTATACAGAATGTGTGTGTGTGTAGTGTCTTGTGGGAGAGTTCCCTATTGTTTAACACTACGTTAGGCAGTGAACATCAGTTACATATGCAGAGTCCGCTGTGTGAGTGCGTGTGTGTGTGTGTTTGTGTGTGTTAGCTCTACTGTATGCATGTTAAACATCTTTAAAGACAACAGAGACAGACAGACAGACTAGGGTTACTGCTCTGTGGCACTCTCACAGGACTGTAGAAACAGACGAAACCATGTAAAAACTGGACATAGAAATCTCAAGATATCACAAACAACATATTTCTCTATCTTCTAGATCTCTGCCGAGGGCAGACGTCGGGTCCTCGTGTTCGGTCCTCTCGCTTTTTTTTTTTTTTAATGTGCAGTCCTCTGGAAATCCCTCAGCGAGAAGTCTGTAGGGTGAAATGCCGAGGAGTAACACCAGAGGGAGACACACACTGCTGCAAGACTGTAGGAGGGGCTCTGACACACTCACACATGACACACTCACACATGACACACTCGCTCACACATGCATCCTTCTTCATAGAGTTCACCAGAGTTCATTTTCAAAATCCATTACAAAATTAAATAAAAAAAAAAAAAAAAATCAACAAGGAATTCAGCTCCCTTCTCAAAGCATACATTCATCTCAGGACACAACACACACACGCACACACACGAGTGCACACACTCTCTCATAAGAGTCGGTCAGTAAACGTTAAGTGATGAGTAGAGGGGTGGACTGCTTTGTCCAGGGAAGCCGTGAGTGCAGAACCAGCCAGTCTCATATCCACGCCCAGGAGCGAGTCTCTCTCCTCTCTCCATTAGTATCTCTTTAAAAACAATAAAAACAATAAAAACAAAAATGACAGCCATCATCTCCAAGAGGGAGTCTTTCCTCGCGTCAAACACACTCCTTCCTCTGATCTCCGGCAGAGGTAGTACCGTCCAATACGTCCTTCCTCTCTTCCCGAATCCACTCATGGGAAGTCTTTCTTTTCCTCGTGCCCAATTATAACAAACGCTCTCCGTTCCCCCGATTGCTCGCTCTGGGCCACTGTGTGTGTGAGTGTGTGTGTTTGCAAGTATGCGGAGTGTGGTCAGAAGACCTCTGGTAGTGTGACGTTGCGGAGTAGCCACTGTTGGGAGCGTGTGTGTGAGCAGTCTCTGACGCTGGGCACCTGGCTGTCCTCCTCGCTGGCCTTGTCCAGACACTGGTTACTGTTGACGTGGATCAGGGTCAGCTTCTGCTTGGCAGGGAAACAGACAGAGTGTGTGTGTTAGTGTGTGCGTGATGGGATGCAAATATAGTTTCATTTTAATCTACATGGCTATGTAAATAAAAATGTGCTGCTCATATTCTCAATTTTTGGTTTAGTCGGTTTAGTCTTGGCTCAGGTCTCAGTGTGAAACATCCTGTGGTTGAGTTGGGTAATGTGTCAACTAGGATACATCACCCTAAAACTGAAGACAGTAAATATGTCACAATGACAGCTCTTAAATATGTGTTGTCATCTATGTGAGGATTGGGAGTTCTCTGGGTTTATTTAAGGTTTAAACTAGAATTACCAGCTTGCACCAGTCGAGTTGCAGTTTTGACTTTGAAGGAATTTAATAAAAGGTATTAAGAGGAGTTCTTGGTGAAGCGGTAGTTATCACTGACATGTATGTTTCCAGTACGGGGGAGCACAGAGGACGGGGAGCTCTGTCACATGGTGCAAGACAATCACCTGAAGCTCACTAACAGCTTATAGTAGACTACTGCTCTTTGCCTATTCTTGTGTAAGTTCACAAGAGAAACAAACAACAATCAAATTCCTTTAATGTGTTCACATGCTTGGCAATTAAAAATGATTCTGACTGAACAGGAGAAGCCACAAATTCTAAAATGTGGTGCTTCACACACATCTTCAACCTGGCAGCACAGCTTCAAGCTGAGTACCCAAGATCAGTGTCAGCGATTCAGTTTATAACCAAATGTTAGATATGGCCACAATTCTGTTTCTGAGTTATGGCGTTACATAATGGCTCGAAAGGCATTTTTGTAGCACATCATCATCGTCAAAGTTTTTTTTTTATTATTTTTTTTTTATTTATGCCAGTTTAAATCAGAAAATACACAATTACAAGCCTCTGAAATACACAACTTTCGATGCTATTCTGGTATAAATGCAAGAATACATTTTCTGCACCAGACCTGAATGAGATGCCTCTGCGTGGGTTAATATGTGCATGTTTACTCCACCAGTAAATCCGTGCATGTCTCCCTTCCTCAGATACTGTGACATCAATTTCCCACTCACCACGGGGTCGTACTCCCACAGCTGGTTGCCTTTGAGGTGATGACACTTGAGCATCATGACGGGTCCGTTTAACTTAGACACGTCTAGACACAAGTCGTCTGTCCTGATCTCCTTATTGGCCGTGTAGGAGAAAACCTGCACGTTGCACAAAGAGATATACACTTTAAAACAAGTCTTTTACCCTGTTTATCCTCCAAAACATTCTTCCTTGCACTTCTCTCCTTCATGAGTACTGGCAGGAATGACCGTGATATCACTGTGGAAAACAGTTTTTACACCTTTTTGAATGATATCTCTTTGTTGCGGTCTTTAGATACCTGGTTGCCACCCATGCCGTGGCAGTTGAAAATGCCGACTTTCTCATTCTCCTTGCGAGCCATGTTGTCCAGGCACTGGTTGGTTTCAACGTTACGGATCTGGGCAGAATACACACACAGAAAACACATGAAGCAACACAATTACCTGAACATAAAACCACACCCTTTGAGTCAAACGGGTTTTAAAAAAGAAAAATGTATGTCTGCTTGGATTTCAGCCTTAAGGGAGTGAATCACAGTTGTGTCTGTGTATCTAAAAGTTTGTGAGTCAGAGAGAGTGTGTGTGTGAGTGAGAAAATGTGTACCTCTCCCAGGGAGTAATAGTGCCTGGGGATCTGGGAGTCGGGGTAGACGTTCTCCAAGTACCAACTGAAGGGTTTACATTGAAGCTTTTGTCTCAGAGCCGAGCGAGACGTAATGTCACCGTAGTCCAC
>OMLP01046513.1:45964-61761 GCA_900302685.1 Spondyliosoma cantharus
AGAAAGAAAGAAAATCTAATGAATAAATGAGCAGAAAGGACGAAAGGGAACCAGCATGTCACACACACACACACGCACGCACACGCACACGCACACACACAAGCACACACACACACACACACACACACACACACACACACCCTGCCAGCTGTTGCCAAAACACTAGTCTGCTTCTCTATTCAGAGCTGGGGCCCTCAAGGGCCTCATTCAGACACAGCAACAACACTGTGTGTATGTGTTTTTATGTGTGTGTGTGTCTTAGAGAGCTGATATGGCAGAGTATGAGTGTAAAAGTTCATTCTTGGAAATACGAGTTTGGAGAAAAACAGACAAAACCACATTTAGCTCCAGATGCACTTAAAAGCATTTCCCAGAGCTTTCAACCACAAAACACACGAGATACACATTATCTTTGACTTTGCAAGATCCAAATGACACAATCACAACAAACCGGAGACTGGAGACCAGACTTGACTTAGACAACACTTGTCTGCCTGCTGATGTGTGCGCTGTAGAGCCACATCAGATGGCTAAATGTGCTTGTACTGCGCCCCCAATCCTCTGCACACCCTCTCCAACACAAAACTCAGACAAAAGCTCCAGCCAACACCCTCCTCAATGGGCACAAAGAGCAGAGAACGACAGGAGGGGCTGCGCACAAAGGTGCACCGAGACCCCGGCCCTCTCTCCTCCTTTGTGCCGAAGAATGGCGAGGTCCAGGAGCAGCTGCTGTTGGCTGCACGGGACATTTGAGACGGTCCCTTTCACCAAAAAACAAAGTCTGGAGCTGTGAGTGTGCAGGCTGCAGGGCTGCAGGGGTGAGGAGGAGGAGGAGGAGGAGGAGGGAGGAGGAGGCTGTATACAAAACGAAAGGCACACTTTGCCAGATCAACATGGAGCTGACTCCCCATTCATCCTGCAGATCAGCAGCAGAGGAGGAGGGGGGGGGGGGTTAAAGTGAAGGAGGAAGCCTTTAAAGTTGACGTGAGCCACATCAGTCACAGCACAAAGGAGTCCCAGAGGTCTGCCATATGGGCGCAGGCACATCATCTGCTCAGGAATCACTAAAACAAATCCAGCCACGGCCAATAGGAGAGCCAGCTTTGCGCACTGCTTTACCCAGCGACGACACGTCTCTGGTGTCTGATTGGCTGCAGAGGTGTTGTCGTTTTGTTTACATCTCCACAGCCTTGTGAATGAAGATACATCAATGGACTTTTGAGGTACAAAATAAATAAATAATCAATGTAGTCTTTTTTTTTAAAGTAGTGCAACATGATGCAACTGACAGACCCTGAGGCACAGTGTGAGTTTCACACCATCTGCACCCGTGACGCACCACTTTACAATCATAGAATATATTCCTTCGGTCTGGTTTTTCCTTATTCTCACAATCTGTTTCATTGCTGTTTTACACAGCAACTGTTTCAGAAGAGAGTTTGTAAAAGCTGAAATTGTATTGAAATTGGGAAAAAAAAGACCTGACTCAATGGATAATTTTCTGGAAAGTTCCTGGAAAGTTTAAGCCTTGCATCCCTGATGTAAGGCTAAATAAATACAATTTAATTGAATCCATTTAAGGCGACATTATGCAGAAATTTTCATTTTGTGTGATTCGGCGCCCCCTACAGTTTCTGAGAGCGACGCCACTGTCATAGATCAAAAATCCAAGGTCTGTGACAGTTTGTCAGATGTAATGTAGGTGCTGACTACGAACACAACTCTTTATGTCATAAGAAGGTTATGTGTTGAAAACTTGTATGTTGAAATAAACAAGTATGTAACGCTGTGATTCTACCCTCTCACTGAAGTTACATAGTGCACAAACAAGTGATGGGGGGCTGAGACAGGGACAACAAAACTATTATTTTAATTTGGAGTATCTGTGAATGCATTTCACAATGAAATAAATGACGTGTTTTAAATTGCTTCAGATACTGAAGCTGTCTTGGCCAGGCGTCCAGATACTTTGTTTTGCTTTGCTCGTCCACAGACGTCCAGTGAGGGGCCAGCTGTTCAGATACTGGGTCTGGACTGATGGACGTCATCTGAATGTCCCCCTCACATGCTCGCTGTGTGTAAGTCACCATCTATCAACATTGCTACATATTTTTACTACATTGATCTGCATTTGTAAAGAAAAGTATTTACCAAAAGCTATTAAAAATGTTTTAAATATGCTGCTGAAAATGTCTGGCCCACCTTATGTTCTCCAGTTTTAAAATCTGGGCCAGTTAAGATTGTAATTGAATAAAATAATGACATACGTTTCATTATAGACCGATAAAAACTTTATTCTACAATACCTCGCAACACCTTAAACTAAATGGAGCAAGTGTTAAATGGATAAATGAGACATAATGAAATAAATAGCAACATACATGATACAAGCAGAAGTGTAAGCATCATTTCAATCCTTCGTCTTGTCTTCAGTTGAGACAAACAGTGTGGAGCCAGTTATGGGACTGACTGTTTGCTTATTCAAATGGATGCAACAGGACACGTTGAAAATATAGGACACTGGAATAATATAAAAATGAATTGCAATAAACTTGAATTTTGGTGGAAAATACATTTTATAATAACAAACTATACGTTTGTGTTGTTTAGTTTTGAAATGTATTTCACATTTTCACGTTGGGTCTCCTCTTCCATATTGAATTCAACAACATTTCAGATCTGTTACTTCAATAAAACTACTTAAATGACTACAAATAATTACTCTGTTACAAGTAAAAACCCCTGTGGGTGATATATTACATATTTTCTGCCATTAATCATCTGGAGATGCACTGGTCTATATGAGGTGAACCGAGATTGGATCATCGCCGATTGAATGAATGAATGAAGAAAACAAGTCCTCACATCCAGCTGAATGAATGGATCTTATCTGTGTGTGTGTGTGTGTGTGTGTGTGTGTGTGTGTGTGGTGTGCCATCCGGCGGTGTAACAGTGCTATTACAGGCTGCACTGGTCATCATCACATGGCAGAGCAGCAGCTCCACCTCGTGGTGAAAAGTCGCTCCTGCATCACAGGACGACTGCTGCTATCAGACAATCTGGTTTGGGTTAAACTCATGAAAACAAGTGAGCACGATGATGTATACAATTAATTAAGATGAGAAAATAAAGAGGCTGCAGGATTTTAATTTTAATCCGATTTTAATCAAATTTATCATTTGAGTTGAACACAAACTAACAGAGAATATCGCCTACGTAAACATGACCGAGTTTCTCAACTCTTCAGTTTCCTTTGGTTTGTTTGACATGAGATTAATCACGCTGACTGAAGGCGTCCAACACATGCTCACCCACACAGGGTCATATATGATGGACTCGTCTCTCTGCTCCTCTGTTGTTTCTGTAATTAAACCTGGGCTACTTATTACTTCCCTGTAACTGTTTCCTTATCTGTTGTTTTTGTCTATTTTCATTCTCTGCAGTTCTAACTGAATTTATTTGACTTTACATTGAGGATTTGAATGTTGTTCTAATGCATTTATATGTCTCATATCAAACACGTTGAATTGTTTTATTTAATTTTATCAAAATTATTATTATTATTGTCATTATTATTTTTACTATTTATTGAGTGAACTAAACCTAAGAATTAATGAAGACGTTCTAAATCCAAAAGAAAAAAGAAGAAGTTGAACTAGACTGGATGTAAAGGTCAGCCATCAGGAATTACAGGAGGCAAAAATAATAAATATTGAATAATAAATAAAATAATCTCATGGCCCCTCATCCACACCAGCTGCCCGTCCCTGTTGAGGTGAGCTCTAATACCAACACAGGCCCCTCCGTCTCAGTTTCTGTAAAGGTTGATATCACAGGAAACAGTCTGATTGTTTTTTCTTGCAGACTTTAGGAACAACTCACTAATTGCAAACCGCTGTAATACCAGCAGGCTGCAGTGTGGTAGTGTTTGTTAATCTGGTTCGGCGAATATGCTAATGTTTGTTGCTGAGTTTTATTTGCTAGTCTGCATTTATTTATCGTGTAAATACAAGTAAGAAGCAAGTAAACTGTTGCAGGCCCCCACACCATGGGCTAGCGTAATAGATAGATAGATAGATAGATAGAGGCCGTGGAAGTCATCTTGACTATTAATCCCTAAATCAAACTGGATTAAAGTGTCTAGCTTTAATGTATCATTATGAAGTAAATGTTGATTGAACAATGTAATGACTACAGAATAATGACACCATCAGTGTTTAGACTGGTTCTCTATGAACCTCATTTTCACAACTATTCCGTCGATCACCGCCCAGTCTTGCATCTCAGTCCAGTCGGAGTCTTCTTATGTCACTTTAAGCTTCAAGAACATTGGATCCTACATTTCCCATAATGCCACTCTCCTGTCATTGTCCCCATCACAGGCCTGTTAACAGCCACATCTCTCAAACGTCACCCTCCTAGTTTTACTTACTACCTTATCTGACACCGTCCCTCTCCCCAGATTGTTTGCCAGATGTTAACAAGCCCTGGAACAAAGTTATTTCTGAATGATCATGTCAGTCAAAATACGGCAACCATACTGACACGATGCACAGGGAATTGAAAAAAAAGCAAGGGGCCACAAAAATAAATAGTTTCTGGATGTGGAGTGACCACAGCCTTGGCCTCAGCCATGACTTACTGTACCATTCTATCACTTTTTTAATGTCAGGTTAGCTCTAAAGCACAATTTTGAATCAGGAAACAGAGGTTTTTGTTGCTGATGCCAGACCTGCATCTCCCCGCTACCCAACAACCAGACCACCCACACACACGAGGCTGAGGCGAGGAAGCATCGGCCTGCCCGTGTTTCTAGCTCACACTGAGTGTTTGCTGAGTCAATAGAGGATCTGTGTGTGGTCGGAGGGCTGCGTTTCGAGATACCTCCTTGTTTTCCCCTGACTGATGTGCTGTTCAGAGCGGGGCACGGCACCAAACTAAGAGACATTACCATGTTTGAGCACTTGAGTTCGTACACAGTCCATTAAAGCCAGACAGACAGACGAGTGAGCGTGAAGCACCGTGACACTCGGCTGACTTACAGCCACGTCTCGCTCGACTTGAGAAACACAGTTCAGACTGAAGTGCTGCGGCTTTCTCCTATTCTGCCTCTGTCAGACGTAATGCAGCTTTTTTCTTTCAGCTTATTCTCAGCAGGAGGATCACACAGTAGATCACCTTGACACTGATACAGCCGTGGAAACACACTGACCCACAGCTCTAAACATCACTGTTGACATATATAGTACAGTCGGACCGCTTCACATGAGATCAACGTGATCACTGTCCACATGGTGGTCCATCTGCTGAGGAGGACCATGAGATGTGGTTGAAAGCCTGCAAAACCAAGTAAGAGAATAGAATGATGGGATTTTATTTTGGGACAAATATCACAACAGGTCATTCATAGCCAGGTTCACCAACATCACCGTGTCCACATGTCAAAGGACCAGCGAGTGCAAATGTGAGGAGTAAAAAAATCAAGCTCATGGCCAACTTCTGCTTTCTTTAGCTTTCGTTCCAAATTACGCAAGAAGTTTCTCACGTCCGTCTCCAAACAAAGACATAATTCTGACTTCACTTTCAAAAAGCTTTCCCACCCTTCATCCCCCAACAGACACATTTTTTACTGTCTCAGCTTGATTTACGCACTAAAATCCCTCCAAACAGTGTCCTGTAGCCAAGTTTGGAACCACGTTTCAAACACATTTTCCTAAAAATTTGGCAAAGTCAAAAAATGCAAATGACTGCAAGTTTCCATCCACTATTGTTGGATTAAAAAAAAAAAAAAATGTAATATCCTCCAAGAAACAATTTGTGTTTCAGTAGAATATATTGACGCATTAGAAAAACCCGTCGAACCAAAATCACGCTTAAGATCAAATCAAATAAAACAATAAAAACAATTGCCAACATCATCTACTGCCGCCGTCGTCAGTGTCATCACGGTCCAGGCAAACAATCAAAGTGCATGACAATAGTCTGCAGGTCTGTCGAGAGACAAATCAAGGTGCTTACTAAAGAACACAAAGTTACTGCATTGCCTATTCTTGGCCCAAATGTTTTCAGAAACATATTTCAGTGTACTTTCTAGCTCTACTTTCAGAAAGTCTGTGACCAGGCTGCCTTGTTTTCCTGCTTGAAAACCTTGAGCATCACCCAGCACGCATGCGTCACTCAGCACTATATAGCACGCGTCATTGCTCTGACTGATTGCAGCTCTATACAATTGGATTAGGAGGTATTTTGGTCTGTGCCCACTGATAACTGAGAGGTCCCAGACTGATACGCACGTGTGGAATAGTCGGGTGATGCCAGGCGACAGGTCGCTTGAAGTGCAAATTTGAAAAATGCGCTCAACAGGTGGATGGAGTCACCTTCAAGCGTTAGCATGCACACACATTAGTACTACCCCTTACACACTGGTGCAAAAACCCACTTGACACCAGCTAAGATCTGGCTTTTCTGTTCGATGTGAACATGTATTATCAGGATTTAGTAAAATAACCCTGCCGTAGTCAAAGATATTTATCACCGCCGGCTCTGATGTAAGCATAGGACCCGGGTGGACACGCTAATTTACTCTCCTTTTCAGGTGACGATGCCATCTGTCTCCGTCAAGCAGCACTTCAACAGCGTTGAGTTGGCGTTGCGTTTGAAAGCCGGACTGAAGTTAAATACATTAAAAAAGTAACTGCCGTCAGTGTCTTTCGTGTGTCATGGAGCCTAGTCAGCAGACTGATCGGTACTGCGCATGTGCAACTCTCAACAGAGACGAGCAAGCAAGCAAACTCATCAATCGCCTATTTTCAGCAGGTTTATTTGCTAAAAAAGCATTTACACGCTAATTTGGGTGTAAAGGTGATATAAGGTCTATACGCATGTGCTTTGTGTGCTTTTTTGGCCTCAGGATTTACCTGTCAGGCTTCACACAGACTCCTTACCTTCTAATTGGTGAATCTTGCTGAGGCCAAACACAGAAGTCTGCAGACACGACTCAGGGCTGGAAAAGCCTCATGCTGCAACAAAACGAAATATTTGATTTACATTTGTACATTTATAATACTTATGATAATAAGAATATCATAAAAGATGTTGGAAATGGCCAACGTTCAAAGATAAGGCACAGATTATGTTTATTTCACTGATTCTGTCTCTCCTTCTTCCTATTTTAACCTCTTTCTCCCCCCCTCCCCTCTCTCTCTCTCTCTCTGTATGTGCCAGGGTGAACACAGAACAGACTGGAAGTCATTTCAGAAAGAAATTAACACAGGAGTCTAATACTCTAATGCTCCCACACAGCAAATTGGATTTGTGCGCTCCACTGACTCTGAGTATCAGTGTGTTGCAGGACACAAAGCCTTCCGCAGCAAGGCAGAAACACAGGCTCAGGGGAGAGACGTGGTGCTTCAACACAGCTCGACTCTCAGAGGACAAAAAGAAGAAGGAGAGGTGTGTGTCTTGTTTGGGAACGTTCCGCTGGAATTTAGACACTTCATGGCCAAAAGTATGTGGACACCTGAGCATGAAGACAGGCGTTAATCTCCTCCGATAATAGTCTCCACTGGGAGACTTTTAACAAGATTTAAGAGACGAGCTCCTTAGTGAGGTCCAAGGCCGGGCGATGAGGTCTTGGCGCTTGGTTGGTGTTCCAGCTCATCGCAAAGGTGCTGGATGAGGTTCAGGTCAGGACTCTGTGCATGAGGGGACTGCAATGTTGAAACAGAAAAGGACTTTCTAAAACTGTTACCACAAAGTTGGAAACACACTTGTGTCTAAGTTATTATTGTATGCCGTAACATTACGATTTCCTTCACTGGAACTAAGAGGCTCAGAACAATGAAAATCATCTCCGGACCAAAAGTACACTCTCGGCAATGCACTGCATATTGTTGCATTTAACTTTGGAAATGTGAAAAATATCTTAATTTTGAATCTGTACTTCATCAGCAGAGCGCATGTTCTCACGGAAACTGAAACTACTGTAATGGCCCTATTTTGCAGCATGTTTTTTTTTTTTGTCTGAGTAGTTAAAAGTTCCATTTATATTCTCATGGATGATAAATAAGTTTTTGGGGAGGTCGGGGTGAAATATTTAGGAAATGTTAATGAAACAGTATTTGTTTTTTTATGACTACAAAAAAAGACTCCTTCAAATTCTCTCTTGAGGTAAAAAACAAATTCAGCAGCTCGTTCCTCATTTCCCACTTCATATTGCTGTAATGCTGTAACATGTTTCATTACTTTGCTGCCCTGCAGCTCAAATTTTAATTGAGTTTGTGAGAGAACGTTTGTGTCAACACAGAGACGTTTCTGGTCGGTACTAGAATACATGGAAGAGATCATCACTGTGAAATCTTAATGTCCATGAAACTGGAACCACTCCCCTTTTTAATTTCATGGATAATATAATATAATAACATTGTATATTTTTAATGATGTACTGACTTCAGATATCTGGTCAGCTGATACTACAGTGGCAGGTAAAAAAACGCAAAAAACACAAAACACCAAGTTTTTTCATCTAATTGTGAACGAATATGAAGTGAACTTTTTAAATGTTGCAAAACAACACCATGTGAAACGACATGTTTCCATCATATGGAAAAATAAATTAGCCTTGTGATAATAAATTCCAAGTCTAAGACCTGAGTGGAGGTCTTGAACTGGAAACATGTCAGAACTTATTTGGAAGTTCTACCATTAGTTCTTTTTTGAAAATAAGAAAACAAAACACTTCACAAACGCTTGTATTTTCTTTTTCCCCAAACTGATTTTTTAAAATTCAAATTTAGTTCTAACAACCTTTTCTAATGCAATACCTCAAAATGTGCATACAATTACGTTGACGGAAACACGGCTTCTCTCACGACACTTGAATAGAACAGAGCACTCCTTAATGTTGCTAGTAACAGCTGTGCTTCTCCTACTATGACAAATCAAAACGCCAACTGTGAATGAATCCGACTGCCGTGTAACTGAACCTCAAAAATCTGTTCTGGACCTTACCTTCACCCAGTGCAAAGGTCATTTTCATTTATCTCATATTCAGGCATGATCCCCTTGAGACGAACCATCTTGTTTAGGAGATGGCATGCCATTTATAGGTAGTTAACATACATATTTGTTCATGTTCAGAATGTCAGCTGATGACCTTTGACAGGTGTTCATATCACCGGCAGCTGGATGTAGAGAGGAGCGTGTGATCCATCAGCTGATATTGAACCATGAAAGTCAGAGACAGGATGTGCGAGGTTTGTAGCAGGACAGCGGTGATCTGCAGCCATGACGGACACATTATGAACACTGGCTGCATCGCTGCACTTCCGTCGAGCTCCTTAAACAATTTCCCCACAGCTCATTTTTAACCTGCCACACAGCCGTCATCATTTAGCCCCGTAATCCCCCAAATTCACGCATAATCAAACAAATTAGCCTTTATGCTAATTTCTTATGACTCAATTATGTTAAAAGCCTGGCTTGAATGACAGTCATAATTACAGTCATAATGCTGGCGGAGATATTACGGGAGAATAATACGGTAATGGATATCAAAGGAGCAGGCTTCATCTGCCGTATAAAGACGCTGCTGAGTGGGTTAGCAGGAGTAAATAAACTCTGATGTGTTTGCTGATGAGCTGTTTTTGTCCTAAAGCACTGCTGAGACTCCACAGAGGTCAGAGCAACAAGCACGCGCGCACAAACACACACACACACACACACACACACACACACACACACACACACACGCAGATGGCTAGAAAGAGACCAAGCCACTTTAAGAGATCTGATTTCAGCTGTTCGCTCATTTCCCTTCTGCCTATGTCTTTGACACTGTGATGTTTTTGCTTTCTTTACATCGTTGCCTGCATGACAACGAGTTTGATTTCTCAAGGGGCTTCCCTCACTAACTGTCTTAATTTGTTTTTAAGCTACATTTTGTAAGGAAGCTAACATTCGTAAATGTACATAAGTGACGTGATTGAACAAAGACATTTTAACCCAAAGCATGAAGTGCATAAACAAGTCGTTTCAGTGTCTAAACCTAACCAAGTAGTTTTGGTGTCTAAATCTAACAAAGTTGATTTGAAACCTAATCCTAAACAGTACTTTTAGAAAAAGTTGGATGGGGTTGAATTCCTCTTCCCGGGACTATTTTCTTTCACTTTGCGGGTTAACAACTTTGACAAGACTGTCTATAAACGTACACTGTTCTCGTTCGTGCTCAGGGGATGCCCATAGTGAAACACCTCACTCTGTTATCAAAGTACCACGGATTGTGCTAAGTAGCCCAAAGCTATCCTCATTTATTTGATCAAGACATTTCTTTTTTAGTTTGATGGGCCACTGACCTAGACAAAAACGATCTAACTAGGCCCTGATCACACAGACTCGTCGCTACATAAGATGAGGAAGCTTCAGAGATGTCTTAAAACTCTATTTGGGGCAAAATAGCGCAGTGTGCCATGTGGAGCAGGGCTGCGTACATGTCTGACCACCATACACAGTCAGTTGAAAAAGTGGGGCAATTAGCCAGGCGAGCCACGTTATAGGAAAGAAATGGTACGGCTTGCAACATGTTTCCAGCGACTCGTCTCAGGTGATCAGACGGTAACAACAGTTGAATCAGCTGCTTCCACCCTTCGTGTTTTGCATCTCACCGAGAAACAAATAAATCACTATCACAGACTCTTAATTCCAGGAGAAGAGGAGAGGAAGAAACAGCTCTTCTGGCAAACACGGTGATTGATATCACTGCTTATTACAGAGAGAGTCATCGGGAGGATCTTGTTTCAATCATGTCCGCTTTTTTCAAAGCCTTTTCAAAGTGAGGAATTTTGGCATCTGAAAATCACTGTTGGACTCGTGACAGATCGCAATAAAAATGAAATAAAATCTTGCTAGTTTTTCACAGGGTTGCAGGAGCCAAGATTTTGTGTTGACAGAATAATGAGACATTAAGAGCCCTGGACATGAGATTTCTTCGGGGAATGATTTTTCTTTGTTTCAGGATGGATTGATTGTGTTTTGGAACATTTCTATTCACTCCCCCGGCTCGTCATTGAGGCTGGAGGTCGAAACACTTGGCTCTTCGCTGCGCTGAGATTTTGTTACTTGTCAAATTTTCCTCCTCCAGAGTTGTTTTCCTGTTGTGTATCCAGTCTTCGTCAGCCAGGACAAACAACAGCAAAACACGAGGGTCTCTAACTTTCTATCACTTAGTGTTGTGTTGATGAAAGCGGTGCCTTTTCGTGGCGAATCTCTGAGCGCCGTGATAGATGGATCCGGAGCAACTGCAGAGTAATTGCATATTTTAGGGCCCTCAGATGAATTATCCAGCGCTGATCTGTCATTATAATACTGAAGCCCGGGCCATCATTTGCAGTGAGGAATGTTGCTCAACACTGGTATTTGCGCAGCTGCAGGGGGTCATAAATTATTACAAAGGACATGCGCACATTACTTCAACTCTTTCATCGCAAGTTCTCAAACAAGGTAGCCTGCATCCTCCCCGGCATGTTGTTGAGGAGGCAATAACTTTCCCCGTGTCCTTTAACTCAGCGTGCCATTCTGAATCTTTCATATTTACAGGATGTGTGCAAGTTTACAGCATGAGGTTGAAGATATAAGAGGTGTACAGTATAAAGGGTATGCTCGGCACCCACACATTGTGTTTTGAAGCATTTCTCAGGCATCTTAGATGTACGTCAGTCGTCCTTCTCGGTGAACAAAGCCTGTTTCAGACCCCTTTACATGCTTCTGACAGCATATGTTAAATACAGTCACATTTCTAGATCACTTTCAACATGAAACATGATTTTAATGCCAGCAGATTAACATATAGAAAGCAGCAGCACAAAGTGAAATATGCACAGAGAGATAAATGTGCATCTTATAAAGCTTCAGGATCACTGCAACATTTACCAGCTCTTACACGTATTTATATAAACTGTGAAAGACCTGGTTTGAAGCTGCAGATTGATCTTCTCAGATCAGATCAGTCCATAAAAACTAGTTTGACCTGGACATTTAGAAAACCCTCTTACAATAATAATCTAACCAACAGTGCCTTCATGTATTTCTGTTCATGCATGCCGCCTATCTGACAACACATTTTAAACACAGAATGTGAGCAAACAGGAACTAAACCGGAGTCCCATCTTAATGCCCTGTCATACGATGCTTGCGCCAATTGTCGTGTGGACGTGCGGGTGATTCTATAATTGTCCTAAAAAAAAGTCTGAATGTAGGCGTGGGGAATACTAAAAGCCCCCCACACACCGCCCAGACTAGAACCAACAGCCAACTGCCTTATCCGACCACTCCGTTGCCTCTCGTCTGACCCGTATAAAAAAGACTAGAGGTTCACACGTCCGACAGCCAACCTCCTCAGACTTCGCATGTTGAATCGGATCAGTCGCTTCCGACGCAGCTGAACACGCCGAACAGATTTGTTCCCGACCTCGTCCGAGTCTCCCCAAACGCTTCAGACGTCCAACGGTTGCACCAGTGTGTTCCTGCCTTTAGAAATAGAGACCATCTTCATGCAGCCACTAGGTCCATCAACATGTTCACATTCTGACCCGCGAGTCGGCAGTATTCCTTAATACATTAGCAACATGAGACAACATCCAACCCGGCATCATTTTTTATCTTGACACCTGTCACCTGTTTGTTTGCACGGTTGCGCTGACAAAATCATAGAAACGGCTGGCAAAGTACTCCGAACTGCTCTTGTGTTAGATCCTGATGACTACTGTTGTCTGCCGGATTTGCCATGATGACACACACGTACACACTGTTCATATCCCCCCTCACCTTTACAGAGCTATTTAAGTTCATCATTTAGCCGTCCAGCAAACTTTACTCTCAGTGTCATTATTGGCTGAAGCAGGCCACTGTATTCAGTTGAAAAAAAAAAAGCATTTAGCAGCTATCGAGCCACATATTTCCCTCAGGAGTCTGTAGAACCCTAAAAATCGATCTAAAGAGAATGAATATTGGACTTATATTCATCAGTTAGACACAAACATGACTCC
The DNA here is from genome assembly GCA_900302685.1 of Spondyliosoma cantharus. Lineage (NCBI taxonomy): Eukaryota > Metazoa > Chordata > Actinopteri > Spariformes > Sparidae > Spondyliosoma > Spondyliosoma cantharus. The sequence goes on from OMLP01046513.1 coordinate 59,005, forward strand.
AAATGAATGATTGTGTGGGATATGTTCATTTTGTATTCATCTTTTGTGCCAGAAAATCCACTGTTACAGGTTTAACCGCATAGTTTTACTCAAACTTGACGAACAAAATGATCAGATCAGAAAACATTCACATATGTTTTTTTACAGGGATCACTCTGGAGGCCCTGATGGCTCTGCTCTGCTCGAGTGTCCAAGTGAGCCATGACAGTGTGACAGCGGGCCAACATGAACGATACCAGGACCCTGAAACTGAACGGGCAAAATGGAATTCAGCCATCATTACTTTTATAACTACACTTTTTATATGTTTTCAGTGGGAAGGCCCTGTTTCCCTAGAGGTTGTCCGTCACGATGAACAATTTTGACAATCTCAAAAAGAGATTTTAAAAATAATTAAGGCAAGTGCTTACAAAAAATCTGACTTTGATGGACTTTTCTGAAAAAAATGTGAACAAAAGTGCTGCATTACATACTTTGCTTCGTATACTTTTGTGTTGAACATTTGATGATATTAGACAGCTCGGTGAAGATGGAGGCTTTCGTTAGGCTTATTATGATGGTGTGTTGCTTGTGGTGTGAGTGTCCGGTGAGGATGAATATCCATGATGTGTACACCAGTCTTTGCCATAAATCTGAGCAGACAAAGTGGCACTAAAATCAACATGATACACCAAACTGTGTGTGTGTGTGTTTACGAGCATGTGTGTGATTTGATGCATGTGTGTGATGCTCCTAATGTCTCTCTGTCTCTCTGTAACGACTCCTCATTCTCGTTTGGAGCAGGATATGGATCACCGCCGCTCGCTGCTCCGCTGCTGCTGTTCACCGTCTGATAGCTCTGTCCAATTAGATCGCAGAAGCTGCTCACACTCAGCGCCTCGGCTCGCTTCTGAGGGTGACAAATATGACAATTACCCAAAGTACCAGGCGCTGCTGTTTGTTCCTTATTAAAGAATCAATCAGGAACAGGAGCGCCAGGGGCCCCCAAGGCGATGGTACTGCCTCAGCCCTGAGGAAGGAGGGCTGGAGGTTATGAGTTGAAAGTTCTTGTTGCTGTTGGGTAAAAACCAGATAATAGAACTGAGAAGTTTCTACTTTTCAAACTTATTTAATCATAATGTTTGAACCTTTGGATCCAGCAAGAACCTGCTTTTACAGAAACATTCAAGATAGTAACAATATACCACCATGCTAGTGGTTCAGTGAGGCTGTACTTAGGCCCAACATGTTCACAATCGCAAAGCTAACGTGCTAACATCATGCTACCATTTAGTTATTAATGCTGAACACATAGTAGAGCTGAGGCTGATGGGAATGCCTGTAGTAGTGATGGATTTAGTGTTCATTTAATCCTAGTTGGTCATCGTTCCTAACTGTTTTGGGAATGAAAATCAAATCCTCAATCTGTCCTTTAGATATTTTACCTGTGAAGTTTTCTAAAGCGTGTTGTACCACAGTGTCCCGCTCTATTCTGCAAATGTTAAACTGCTCTCTGTTAGCGGGTACTGTTCACGAAAAACTGCTCTGTTTCGACTGTTTGTTTTGAGAAAGCCTTCTCTTGATACCTCTGATCTTAGGCCCATTCTTATGTCTCCAGTTTGAGCTAAGGTTTTTTGGAAGATTGTAGCAGATGAACTGCCTGCATTTAATCATGAAAATGATATATTTGAAAAATTCCAATCTGGTTTTACAAAAAAAAGGAAAACTACAGCACCGAAACTACACTTCTGAAGGATTTAAATGATTAATTGCTGTCAGCCGAGGCTGGACGTAAATCCCTTCATGTTCTCCTGGATTTAAGTGCACAATTCCACATTGATCTACTTGGATCGTCTTCAAACCTGGCCAGGTGCCCAAAAACATCAATAAAATAACACGAAAAGAAAAATCTGTAAATGTGAATAACCCTAAAATCGCTTTCATTCATCACATTAAATAAATTAGGGCCGTGTCCGCATAACATCTTTTTTCTGAGCACCAGCATCTTTTTTCAATTGTTTCTAAGAAGGAGTGAGAGTTTGTGGCAGCATGTGGCCACATCGAGAAAAAGCGCTGTTCCCGGAATATTTATTCAGGGAGCTCTGCCTTTTTGGTCTGCCTGCTCCAGTCGCTTCGAGTTGAAAATCTCTCAACTTTGTAGAAAGGCGCTGGTGGTGTCACCATGGTTCTATTTCAGGTAACCAGAAAAATGCTCTGTGGACACGGGGTGCCATGCTTGCTTTCTGTGTATTATGTTTCGTGTCTTGTGTTTTGATTTCCATGCCTCTTGTGTCTTCTCGGTGTCTCTGTGTTTGTCTCCCTCTGTCTGCCAGTGTTTCTCCTCTGTGCTTTTCCCCCCTCGTTACCTCACCTGGCCTCCTCCTTCCTCTCTCCTCACCTGTTCCTCGTCTTGTCATTAGTGTCTGTGTATTTAGTCTGTGTCCTCCCAGCACTCCTTGTCCAGTCATTGTTTCTGCCAGTTTGTTGTTTGTGAGTCCCTGTGATGTAGCCTGTGTCTCCAGTCTCCTCTTGGTATGTTTAGGATTTTGATTTCGTTATTTCTTCAGTTTGGTTTGTACTTTGTCTTTTGGTTGCTACTTTGATTTCTGTCCTTTGGACTATTTTTTTTTTTTCTTGCTCCTTTGTTTAGTTTTTTGTGCTGGTTTCAGCTTTTGTAATATTAAAGCTCGCTTTTTGTTCGCTACTATCGCCTCCTGTGTGTCTACATTTGGGTCCACTCCCTCGAGTTTCTCTGACATTAACGCTGGACTTTGGGGT